>MNCI01032182.1:105765-149333 GCA_015680685.1 Gnetum montanum | reverse complement strand
AAATAGGAAATTTTTCAAGAACTCACAGTACTTGGCAAAGTTGGCTGAATCCCCTTAAAGTAAGTCATTTGTAGTTCACACAACGCAATTGTTACATTTTACACAACCACACGCCGCAACAGCACACACACATACTCACATTAACTACTGAGTTTATTTAGAGGTATCTGGGCCTTGGTGTTGCCAGAGGCCAGTAGGCACCTAAATCCTGTTCGAGGACACTCGTTGGCGGTCGCGTCCCAAACGGTCGCCAACAGTATTGCAAATTTATTGATGGCTACTATTGATGAAATGGCTAGAATTTCTATCAAGAAATTTAGTTTGGCCATGATTGTATATTCTTTCTTTCATGAATGTCCATTTTACTACAATCAAACTATATATACATATGCTACTCTATTGGCAGAGGACATGTTTATGTTGGTTTATTACTAGTGAGAATGCCTGTGTTAGTTTATTTCAGTTGCAAGATGTTGAATAATTCAGTTTGAATAATTTGTTTGTTCTAGCCTATTTTTATTTGAATAATGCAATCTACTTATACTTTTTATTGTTACACTTTGAGGATGTACTTTTAAGGATTATACATACAATGATTGCAAAATATCCATATACTTTTTCTAATCGTAAGATTCCTAGTTATGATTTGGATCAACCATAGAGGCTCAATACCAGTTTAAATGTATACAATACCTCTTCATTGTTGCATGTGTTTTTCTTTTAAACCTAAATTTCTTTGCTTTTTGAAGCTACAAAAATTGACATTCTCATTAGTGGGAAACCATCTAACATAAGCTTTTTTTGTTAGGGTAAATTTGTAACATTGCAATACATACACAACAAAGTTATTAATGAGATTACGTTTGACCATGATATTGCAATGATAAGAAGTTTTTCCTAGTTGGTTCTTATCTTTAATATTTTGTAACTTCTAATGATAATAACATGTGTGTAGGATCATTTAGTTTGTTGAATTGTTAGAAACATGATGGTTGAATTTTTATTGTTTGAAACATGATATGAGATTCTCTTATTGGAAGGAGATAAACCATTGTCAATAAGTCATAGTTCACTTAGTTAAAAGCAAATAGCATGTGGATATGCAAATTGTAGGTTCAATTTAGGGGGTTCACTGAGATAGGTTAAGGAACTATCATAATTTTCTAGGTATATTGGGATATGGGTACCATGAAGATGACTTTAATTCTTCAATGAGAAAATGGGAAAAATAATTAATGCAATTAGGAGAATTTAGCAAATTTACACATCATAAGCTAGAAGGGTTTCCCACATGTGTAATTCCTCACTAATAGATCAACTAATGCTACATTTAGATTATTGGAAAAACATGAATATTTTTTCCACTTTACTTTTTAAGAAATATTACTTTTAAAATGATTTGTCCTATGAGAATAGATAATAAACTAGTGCAATGGTTAACCTTGAAATTGTAACATGCTACTATTAAATACAAAGAGGGGATGTGATTTTGGCAATCCTTAACCTTCAAAATGTAACTATACAATTGAGAGATACTATTGTCAAATCATAAGTACTATAATCATTACACATTTTGGAAATTTTCTATCACTAATTATTGTTGGCCAACAATGATTTAATTATTAAGAATTATGCTATAATATATTTTTGTGTTCTTAGAGAGGAGCATCATCACAAGCATCACAAGTAGATACCAAAAGGAGATTTGGCAGAGTCTAGGAGGTAGAAGGAGAAGACAAACATAGGGAAGATATCATGAAGGCTCTTAGGCTGTTGCACAAAATAATGCTAGAGAGTAGGAGGAATATTGATCTGCATAGGAGAGATTATTATGAGTAGAGTGACAATGAAGGGAGGTGAAACCTAGATCAACCCCCTTGTGGAGTTCAAAGAACTTCCAATTCTTGATGTAACTTGTTTGGCCAAAGATGCTTAAGAAGATTATTCAACGATGTCTTAAATTCATCATCACTAGAGGTCTTGATTATTATCAGGAGGAGACCCATCATTTTTATGTGGCACATCATTGATGATCACATATTCCAAAGGAGGTTGAGATTGATGATTTTGCTTATACATTAATGGATCAAATCTTGGGGTAGATACTTAACATGTGAGTTGATCCACAAAGGGAGTATTTTGTGACTACCACTTTAGAGAAAATAACATAGCTATTGAGCAAGGTGCCTAAGGTGAGACTAATGAGACAAGATGACCTTATAGGAACTTCACCCCACAATGGAGAGTTCTTATCAGAGTAATTTACACAAACCTCCTAGCTACCATGCATCACAGTCATGTGATGTCCTTTTCCCTTATGGTCCTACTAGATTTATAGGAGAAATGTTTACTAAACTATACCCACATTATAATTAGAAGAATGGAGATTGTCAGTAGAGATGCTACTACAGTGCCTTTTCCATTAGCTATGTCTACTCTTTTTAGGCATTGGCAAATCCCTAAACCTATAGGGAATGATAGAGAAGTGTAAGTTTTTGATGAGGATCAGTTGCCACATTTAGGGTATGCATTCTATACCCAACATGTCCCTAGGACACAACTTAATGATCTCAATTGGCTCCTAGACTCATGTGTTCCAAAAGATGGCAAAAAGATTAATTGGAATGAGTTTTATGGGCAGGCTGATGAGATGTAGGATGCTTGTATCCATCCTGACTAGTAACCATGACAATTTGGACATGGTGTAATGCTTTTTGCCTACTTAGAGGTAATGGAAGGTAGGTTAATTGCTTGCATGGATGCCATGGAGTTGAAGATGCATCACCATTTCAAATGGATAAAGTGGAGGCTTAGCCACCTAGTTATGAATGTTTAAATAATAGGTAAATACTCATTTGAAAATTAGTGGCCATTGTGAGAGTCCTCTGGTTTAGGGGAGATGGAGGACATTTTTGACCCCTAGTTCATTAAGATTAGCACTTTCATCCATGACTGAGAGGTAGGACCATCATGAATAGCCAAGATGAAGGAGTAACTAGTCACTGAGGATGATGATACTATCACAGAGATAGATTTCATGTAGATTGATGCTCCAAACAAAGTTCAAGATAATAATGCAATAGGATTTGGCAAGACCATTACTTCTATGTATATGCATACAATCATAGTTGACTCTGATGCATTTTGTTAATATTTTTGTATGTACATGCCCTTTTAATGACACTTTCTTTATAAAAAATACCATGATTAGATGCATGATGTTTTTGTTAAATGTTGTTGATTAATAATGTTGTTTAAGAGTAATTTAGTAAGTTATCTTTGAATTTTCTCCCTATAATGTTACTAATATACTACGAATAGTTGATAAGACTTGACTAAAAATTTTAATGATAAGTTGAAGAATAGTTACACAATTTAGCTTTCAACCATTGAATTCCACAATATCAAGATTCTATGTGATATAGATTATTTCTAATATGTTAATGATTGAGAAGATCACAAACACAAGACATTTACGTAGGCATAAAATAATAGAATGTTATGTTTAATACTAGGTCACATGCTCTTGCACTCTCTAAAATTTAAACTATGAGTAACATGCAAATCGTAGTTTAGTCATAGACATTTTAAAAAATAGTGCTAGTGCACTACAAGCATGAATTCCCTCATAGTTGAAATTTGAAACTAAGTTGAAAATAGTTCTATGAACATGGGGGTCACATTTATCTCATAGTTTGAAATGTTATAGTAATGTGATGCATTGTGAAATACATGAAATCATAGTGCAATAAACAATGTGAAGTAGTGTGAATAACATGTTCTTGTAGTCTTCAATTCTTCGTCTGCGATACTACTGCAACTCGCATCCCACTCGTAGCATGAAACAAAAACTATGATAAAAACAATGTTACATTACTACAAATTCCAGCTTAATCATAGTTTGAACTTCAGAGCAAATATAAAATAGGTGCAACAATGAAAGACACAGATGTTTCATAGTCTTTAAAATTTGCACACACTGATTAAATTGGGACTGCGGGAGGGTGCTAGTCACATTGCCTCACAATTTACATAGTACTTGTTACTAGATAATCCTCTACCTTCTAGAAGCCATAAACTCCAATCAATTATTACCTTTTGGAAGGTCTAAATGTCTTTTGGATGATCTTCAACCTTCTAGATGATCCTCTACCTTCTGGTAGTCTCAAAATCAAAGTAATTATTCCCTTCTAGAAGGTCTAAATGTATTCCAATTGGGACTATGAGAGGATGCTAGTAGCATTGCCTCATAGTTTACATAGTACTTGCTATCAAATGATCCTATGCCTTCCAGAAGCCACAAACTCTAAGAAATTGTTCCCTTCTAAAAGGTATAAATGCTTTTTGAATGATCCTTTGCCTTTCAATAGCCTTAAACTCCAAGAAGTTGTTCCCTACTGGTTGAGACAATGGAAGGGTGCTAGTGACACTACCTCGTAGTTTACCTAGACTTTACTACCAGATGATCTTCTACCTTCTGAAAACCACAAAATTGGAGTAAGTATTCCCTATCAGAAGGTTTGAATGCCTTTTGAGAGGGATTGTAGGAGGCTGCTAGTTGTACTTCCAAGACCTTGTTGTAGGATGATCCTTTACGTTTTGAAAACTTCAAACTCCAAGCAATTATTAACTACTAGAAGGTTTCAATGTCTTCTGGTAGTAACTATGAGAGGGTGCTAGTTATGCTTCATTGTAGTTTACCTAGACCTTGCTATTGGATGATCCTTTGCCTTTTGGAAGCCACAATCTCCAAGAAATTATTCCCTACAAGAAGGTCTAAATGCCTTTTAGATGATCTTCTATCTTTTAGATGATCCTCTACCTTTGGGAGCCTCAAACTCCAAGTAATTGTTTCCTTCTAAAAGGTTTGAATACCTTCTAGTTGGAACTATGGGAGGGTGATAGTTGTAGTGGCTCACAATTTATCTAGACTTTACTACTAGATGACCTACTACCTTGTAGAAGCCACAAACTCAGAGCAATTATTTCGTACGAAAAGGTTTGAATGTCTTCTAGTAGGGATTACAGGAGGGTGCTAGTTGCACTTACTTGTAGTTTACCTAGACCTTGCTATTGATTGACCGTCTTCTTTTCAGAAGCCATAATGTCCAAACAATTATTAACTATCGGAAGGTCTAAATGTCTATTGGAGGATCTTTAGTCTTTTGGATGATCCTCTTCCTTCCAGAAGGTTTGAATGTCTTCCAGATGACCCTCTAGCTTCTAGTATCTTAAAACTTCAAGCAATTATTTCCTTCTGGTGGGTTTTAATGTCTTCTAGTTGGGATAGCAGGAGGAGGTTAGTTGTAGTGCCTCACAATTTACCTATCCCTTACTATCAAATGACTTTATGCCTTCTAAGAGTCACAAACTTGAAGCAATTATTCCCTATTGAAAGGTCTGAATGCCTTTTGAAAGGAACTGTAGGAGGGTGTTGCTCACACTGACTCATAGTTTACCTAGACCTTACTACTAGATGACCCTTTGCCTTTCAAAAGCCTCCAAATGCCTCCAGATGTTTGTTTACCTTCCAAATGACCCTCTGCCTTCTAGTATCCTAAAACTATAAGCAATTATTCCCTTCTAGAAGGTTTTAATGCCTTTCAATTGGCCACAGTGGGATGGTGCTAGTTGCACTACCTCGTAGCTTACCTAGCTTTTAGAAGCCACAAACTCCAACGAATTTTTCACTATCAGAAGGTATGGATGCCTTCAGGATGACCCTTTGCTTTCTTGTAACCTTAAACTTCAAGCAATTGTTCCCTTCCAGAAGGTTTGAATGCCTTTTGGTTAGGATTGCTGCAAAGTGCTAGTCGCACTTCCTCATAGTTTACAACGCACACCAGGAGATGTGATCCTATGCGAGTCACAGTCCATCATCATCAACATGGGTATACATTCATATCAACATCATCAACATGGGTATACATTCATATCAACATCATCAACATGGGTATACATTCATATCAACATAAAGCAAATGTATGCGCATGATAACACATTATCTATGTACATACCCATGCCTTTATTAACCACATCATAATCTTTGTAATTGCGTAATGAGAACCTTGTCCATCCTTGTAATATTTAAGGTTCTCTGCAAAACAAAATAGGCATGATTACACTTAGACGGAAACAAAGCATGCATATTATCTCGCAATTCCAAAAAAAAATTACAAAAATTTCCAACTTACAAGCCTCACACGCCACCTGTCCAAATTATTTTTTAAAAACTTTCCAACTTGCTCTAGAGCGAAAAGAATCAAAAGTTGTTTGCCCAAGTAGTGCACATTCCTGAAACTTTGAAAATAGTGTAAGATTTTGTACATCGGAGCGCTCTAAAGCGCAGAAGTTTTCATTGACTAGCAAAACAATGCACTATTCCATAGATATTCCGTACTCCTGATTCCTGATATCTGTTCATACCTAGAAAAAAAACAGTGCACGATTTTTCAAGATCTGGAAAACATGTCCGGCCAGATAATTCGTCGACTGGGCGACTTCTAATAGTTTCTTAGGAATCGAGCCAGTGGAAGTTTTCTCAAAATCTGTCATATTGACAAATTGTCCATCTTCTGCCGTGTCAAACACTAACATGGTGAGTAAACCACAGATTTTTCCAACGTTTGACCATCCATGATCAATTCAAAGGTTCCAAATTTTGGATAACCACGACGGAAAACTGCCGTGACTAATGGTGAAAGACTTTTCAAAATCTGCACAAGATGATTGATAAATAATGGTTAAAGGTGTAAAGGTTTTGGGCAGCCTATCATCTTCAATTGCGAACAGCAGAGAGAGGTATGAGCTCAAGGCTAGATATGGCTTGCCGTTTTGTCTTCCTGTTTCTGCTACTGTTGGTGATTACACCCTTATCTACGGCGTACATGTATGAGGGTAAATCATGAGTCATCTGCTGACATTTCTTTGTTTTATATCATAAGTGTCATTCGTGTTTCGTAAAATCGTTACCGTATTGCTATGAATTTGTCATGAACAGGGTTGCGTCGTAACCGACTAAATTTAAATTTATATTGATTCTCAAATTTAAATTTGTGTGCAGGACAGCCAGAACTTGTTGCAGGTAGCGATGACCAATACTTGGGGAAAATTCTAAGCCACACACACAGGCCTCCTGCTGCTGCTCCTCCACCCTTTGCCGAAGAACCCACACCACCCGAAGCCTTTAAACCAGTTGGATGACGCAAGGATTAAAGATTGGTGACCTGTTTATCACAGACTACAACGTTTTGCTAGGTGCTACTTGCGATTAGTGTTTGGTTCAGATTGTTTAGAATAGTATATCTAAATCATATTACATAAATTGCCTTTGAGCGTAGCTAGGACCACAAGGGAACCCAAGTTAATGCAAGTTTATTTTAGCTCTACTTTTGCATCTGTGTTGAAGTTCATTGGAAGAATAGTGTAATTAATTATCTCATAATGCATGCTTTTGAAATTTGAAATTATTTGGATTCAAAAGATAGTCATCCCAATTTATATGCTTATAATCTTGGATATATCTCAAAATGTCTAATGTACTGCTTACCGTTCTTGATTTAGTAACTACAAATCACAGTTATCCTAATTTCTTGACTATCGCCTTTCTTCAAGATTTGATTGCTTGGAAAGGAATCGAAATCTCAATAGGCTAAAGTTGTTTCCGTGGTATTACGATATGCATTTTATTCAGAGATGAAAATCTTAAATGACCTGTACCGTTCCTTTTTGTTTTGTTTTTCTTGTTTTCTCGTTTTTTACTTTTCCCCCCAAAGGTTACTTGTACCTGCCATACTCTAAAGGCACACGGCAAAAGACTAATCAAATATTAAGAATAATAAATTGAATGAACCCTTTTGCCCTAGACAAATAAGACCTTTCCTCTGAAAAGCCACCCAGCAAATACCTATTGGAAAAAGTTCTGTGAATCTCTACATAGATTTTTTTTAAAGATTTTTCGAGATGTTAAATCTACAGATTCATGAATCTGGAAAGATTATACTTGGATGCTGAAATCCTAAGCCTGCATTTAGTTTTCTAATGCTTGGGGTGTTGCTCCTGCAGATTGGACCACCAGTAATATTTATCAAATTGTTGTGTTCCTTGGTTCCATATGGTTTTACCTCAATGAATCTTTAGATTTACCAGAAAATTATTTGATTTGGGTTGGTTCCATACAGTTTGATCTCAATGAACTTCATTCCGGTAAAACTGCCTATAAGTAATTTTTAAGGATGTTGTGCATACAGATTCCACAGATAACCTAAACCAAACAATTTTTTAATTATTATCGGTGGAATCTGCAGGAACAACCCCACAAATCGGTCAACCAAACATGTCCTAAGGTATCAAAAAGAAAATTATCCACTTATCCTTCTAGTCGTAATTTTGTGGCTTATACTTAAATACCAAATTTTGAACTATTGAATAAATTTTAACGGAATTGCCTGGTGTACCATCAAAATTACAACTTCGTTATGAAAATATTAAAAAATATTAACAATATAAATTTCATATCTTGTTAATAGCACTTTCTCCACTTCTCAACTTTAACTCCTTAGCCAAAGTTTCCATGAGGGAAGTTATGTTGATCTCTACAAAATCTTTGGTCAAATAGGTTATGGGGATATAGCTAAATTTTTCAAATTTTTCAAAAATGGAAGAAAATTTTTTTGGGCAAAGAAAGGTGTAATGCTTTGGGTTCTAAGATGTAATTTAATAATTAATTAAAATATGCTAAGATGTATTAATTTATTTAATTTTAAAAAATACTAAAACTCAACCTTTTTTATTTTGAATTAGGTTTAATGTCAATGTATCATTAAAAATTTTGTTGCTATAATAGATTTTATGTAATTGAATCCTTTTTAAAAAACATGGTTGATTTTTGGGGATATTACTTGTATGAGAAAAAGTTAACTTTATTATGTTCATCCTAGCCTACAATATCAAATTAAATACCAATCATTGGAAAATAAATGTAGAAACTGATGCATTTTGTAGAATGATAGAAAAGATAAACTTTGATTATGCAATCCACTTTAGCACATAATATTATAGAATTGTAAAAATCAAATACTTAGTGCCAAGGAAAAACATTAAAAATTAGGCTAGCATCCTTTTAGCTAGTTACAAGGGGAAACAAAAACTCTTGATTTTAAGTCATATTATATATATTAAAGTCAAAACGATAAAAGTTACTAGAAGAAGCATATGCTAATAATATGAGCTACACCTTAGAGATGATAACATATTCTAAATCCTAAGAAAGTCCCATTTGCTATTTTAAGATGTTTAATTTATTGTTAAGTTAAAGTAAAATTTCAAAGACTAGGAGGACTACTTCATCTTCAAGATATTAGGGTTATGCAAAGGAGAAAAACATTTAATGTTGTATTAATACAGTTGGATTTACTAATACAATCCTCTTATTTCCTTAATCCTCACAACATTGCAACTACTAAGGATATTTCTAAGCTATTAATAATAGAATTTGTGAGATTATAGGATCTTAATTAAACTAATCTCTAATTGAGATGTCAAACATATTTTAAAGTATTTGTCAATTTTCAAGTAGATATGGATCCCAAATTAAATACAATTTTGCTAACATCTACAAATAGATTGACAAACTAAATGAGTGCCCAAAATATTATAAAATATATTACAAGCCTATGTACTTTACTATAAGTAGGAATAAGATGAAATGTTATCCTTGGTAGAATTTTCATAGACAAATAACTATTAGAAAAGCATTAAGGCAACACCGTTTATTATTTTCAAAAACTATGAAAGAAAAAATGAGAAGAAACATAAATTTAATTGATCAAACTATAGAGAAAAATTATTCTATTTAAGGCTTTATTAAGAAAACCTAAGACTATTACTCTAAATATGCTAATTGTAGATTAATACCACTTAGATTTCAAGTTGTTGAATATATATTTATAAAAGTGTCTATATTAAAATGACTACTAAGATTTAATTAAAAAAAGGTAAACTAACACCAAGATATCTTAGTATATTTAAGATATTAATGTAAATGGGTCAAGTAGCTTAGTATTTAACTTTATCACTAAGCCTAGATGGAATCCATATGCAAATGAGAGGTAGTTCAAGTGGTTAGTATATTTTTTAACAAAGATTTACAATCAATAGATTACATGTTTGAGTCATACTTGAGACTTCATTATGTTCATCCTAAGTTCTTCTAAAGTATCATGTTAGCTATACATCATTATCATCATCCTAGCCTTTATCCCAACAAAATAGGATCAACTACATAAGCTTTGTTTTTTATAATTTGTTTCTATGAAGAGCTAGATCTTTGTTTTAGGCAATGATGTTATGTATCATTTCTAGAGGATGCCTTAGTAATTTGCTCATTTTCCATAGTAACTGGCTCTTGCAACTATGAGACATCAAATTTAGGAAATGCCTTATCATTTGAAAAATCTAAAAAAGAACTCATTAATGACATTTGTCAAGGTTTTATAACTAGTTGCCAACTTGATGCTAACCGTCATTTCCTATTTTGGATTTGGACCGACATTGGTGGAGTTATTATATTAGCTATATATCTTGGATGCAGCTATAGTTAAATTATTTCAAATGTTGACACACCCCGTAGATGGAATACATGATATCTTTTATATTTTTCTCTTAAAATTTATGTACAAAAAATGATATTATATAGTAGTAGGAAATAGACTTAGAACTAAATATCTTTAACCAAGAATACCATATTAGAATGATAAGTAGAAAGGATGAACTACTAAGTGATTCTAATGATAAAGGTTCTTTGGAAGCATCATGGTATCTAGGAGGTACCTTGGTAATTTGAAGTAGATATAAAAGCTATATTTTTAAAATATTTTTCAAAAGCAATATTCTTTATAAAAGAAACAAATGTTTAAACCTAAATTTTTACATAGGTTTAACTACTTAAAGTTGTCAAATATGTTTCAATAATTTTCATTCATTCTACAAGTGAAATAATTGATTTAAGCTATTGCCTTACTAAATTGAATACATGGTGCTTATTAATATATTTTATTAAACTTTTGTGTTCTTTGCTTGTTTAATATCCATTATTGGTTATAGATATTTTTTTATAATGGCAAAATTTTGAAGTCCAATTAGTTATGATAGTTTTTATTTCTTTATACAATATGGTTATTACAAATATTTAATTAAGATTATTTAATTTTAAATTATCCAAACATGATTATATAACATTATTCATGAAGCATGTGTGACCTCATCCTTACATAAGTCATATCTATTATGATTTTTTATCATCAAGGTCAAATTTTTAGTTCATTTATAATTGAAGCTAAATATTAGTTAAAATAATCTTCTTTAGAAAGTATCCTATATTGATGTCCTACTAAAAATCTAATCTTACTAGTATGTCTAGGATGCTAAAAAGTGTAGGTTTACATTAATTTTTAATTCATTGAAATTAAAACTACAAAGCTTATTTAATTTACTTTTTAATTTTTGTATTATTATATGGAATACTATTTTCTATCCAAAAATTGAAATATAAATTCCTTTTGCTTGACTAACATATTTCAAGTTATAATTGCATTTTCAAGTTTATGTAAGTACAACTTTGTGTGAAATTGTGAGAAAAGAAGGCATGCACACGTACACATACCTATGCATGGGGAGTCAGATGCAATGAACCATTACCTAGTCCAGATTTACTCCTTTCTTCATGGACATTGGCACATTGATGTTACAGTGCAAAACCCTTTTCAAGGCCTTCAATGGCTTAATGGGGGCCATCTATCCCCTTTCATCTTATGCACGACCCATCCGAGGTCATTCAACACTGCAATAAGCATTGGCACAAACATGAGTCAGTATCATTTTGGATCCCTATCTTCCAAAATATTTGGAGCCTTCTGACCCTCCCCAAAATTAAACAGTTCCTTTGGTGTCTCATCCACCATGGTCTACCTATTGGTAAATGGTTAGAATATCTAGGAATTCCCAATCCCAATTGCCCTCTCTGTGGTGGACAAGATGACTTTGTCCATGTGTTTTGGCTTTGTCCCTTTGCTTAGCATGTGTGGAAGTGGGCTTCCATTGTTTTTTCTTCATACAAGCTATCTCAAGAGGATGTTATATTCAGATTTTTAAACATTACTTCTGCTAATCTCAAGTTTCTATGGAAATTTATTAGGCCTACTATTTTATATTATATTTGGAAGCGAAGATGCAATGTTATATT
Source organism: Gnetum montanum (assembly GCA_015680685.1). Taxonomy (NCBI): domain Eukaryota; kingdom Viridiplantae; phylum Streptophyta; class Gnetopsida; order Gnetales; family Gnetaceae; genus Gnetum; species Gnetum montanum. The sequence goes on along the minus strand of MNCI01032182.1, from coordinate 137,092 downwards.
TCAAAGGATTGATTAATCTAATAAATGTTTGCTCACCAGGTTGGAGAAGCTGCAGATCTTTTGCCTCATTCATTTCCAACTCACATCTCAAGCATCCAAGTTCAATCTGAATAGACATCAGTTGGTTCATCTCTTGCAGCAATGGGAAAGACTTGTGCATTCCAGTAACACTCATCATCAATAATCTCTGCCAGGAAGCTTTCCATTTCTGTTGTAAGGAGTCACCACTAGAACTCTCTCTATCCTTAATTGAGAGCTTTTTTTATTCCTTATCTAATTCTTTGTCCTTCTATCTTGTAACGAGTTAGCATGTGTGGTCATTTGGTGGTGCCCCAATTTGGGCTTCCTCCCTTAACACTTGTTGTTTTATAAGGAAGGTCTTGAGTTTCTTGCATAGTGCTCTCAGCTTTCCCCTTTCCCTTAACCCTATGACTTGTTCAAATTACTGTAACTGATACATTGTTAATATCAATAGAACTTCTTTTCGGGGTCTGAAATCCCCCCCACATACCTATGCATGTGGCTACTCCATTCTATAAATAGATCTTTTTCATTCCCTAAATTTGCTTTTCAATTATGGAATAGCTAAGGTAGAAAAAATTGGAAAAGATAAAAAGAGTTTGAAGAGATTTTAGAAGTTGGAGGCTATACAAAAATTTCATAAGGATTATTTAATTTTTCTAATTATGGCATATAATACCACTGTGTAGGATCCTTCCATATAGTATGATGTCTCCATGTATATTTTTGTTAGTGTGTCAAGGATGTACGTTAAGCTAGATAGTGTATATTATTATGTGCTTTATGATAATATATGACTATGCATTATATGTAATTTTTTATGTTGTACTTATTATTTTATTGCATAATCATGTTTATTATTTCATTATTAGCTTGGAAAATCTTAACATCAATTGCATGGATGTTGGGATGTGATGTGTACATCAGTATCTGATATGCATATTGAACAAGATTATGAACCACTTGTTACTATTATTACTTGTGTGTTATGTACATGGGATGTTCTATGGTATCATGTTATGCTTATTGCATAGGAATATGTAACACATGTTTCTAATGTTTATTAATATGTATTATAGAGTAGTGTGTGGTATTAGTATTGGTATTTATGATTGATGAAGCATAAGTGAGCCTAGTATATCTTATGTTTGCATGATGAAAGATTTATCCTAAGTTACTTATGGTTAGTTGATGGGTGGAGCTACTACGAGGCATATAAACTAGTTAGTAATGAGGCATCCTAGAGGTAATATTGGATCGATCCATGGTATGATGCATCACCAAGAATCCTATATCACACCTTGTTATAGAAGTAGAAGAGTGAAGATGTGAAAGTCCCTATGGATGGTACATGGTCTAGAAGAGTCATTGGCTATACCTATGACCAATCATCTAGAAGTCTAGTGGTTTTAGGTCATAGGTTAACAAGCTGTAACACTAGTTTGTATTATAAAGAATAATAAAAGACCTACATACATTTGATGTTGAGTACTAATGATAACTAATATACATGCTACATTGAGTGTGGATATGCTAGCTACCACATAGGGTTGTGTATGATTAGTGTGTCATATGTGACTAATCTTGGGAGTTATGGGTGTATGTGTATATATTTGCATGCATTATGCACATGTGACATTGTGAAATAGTAGGGTTTGAGACCTAGTAGCAAATTACTACTAGTTTGTGTGATGTTATCCTCATGACTAATTAATATATGCTGTGTGTATGCTTGGGCACAAGTTTTCATATGTTGTTGATGAGGTTGTCTTAGAGCATATGTTGTTACATCTATTTGGTATAGTGTTGGTGGTCATTTAATTATTATTTATAAGGACTCTATGTTGGTCCTACAAACAAAAGATGCTAGACAAATCAATGATTGAATTATGGGATACAAGTTATTTTATGTTCATAATTTGAATATGTAATGTGATGTTATGATATATGTATATAATGATGGTAGTGTATACAAAATTGAACCTTACTGGAGGATGTTCTCTTTCATCATTTTTGTTTCCCAATGTAACACTTATTAAGTGTATAACAAGGGAGGTGTAAAGGCTTTCCAATTAGTTTATACTAAATATATTTTATCTTGGTGATGGAGCTAGAGATGCTAGAAAGCATCAAGATTAACAAAGAGGATGGAGCTTGGGTTCGTATATTTGTTTATCTATTCGCACTTTTTGGATGGGGTAAAGTAAGATAAGGTAGAGGAATAGTAGATAGGATAGGGTAAAGTAATAGTAGAAGCATTTACACAAGGTAATATTCATAGTAGTGAAACAAACAAGATCCTAGAAGTAGTGTAGAATAATTATATTTGGATTTTTGAAGAATAATTCTAGTGATTAAATCAATGTAAAAACACAAACAATCATTTTCATTTCAAGATTTTGATATGTGATTTAGATGAGAAAAAACCTTGTAATATTTCAAGTTTTGAAATCTAAATAAAAAAAAGTAATAAAGTTATGATATATGAGGAAATGATAGAAAAAATTAAAGATTTACAATGATAAGTAAAGGAGATATGTTAAAAGATAACTACATTGAAAGCTAAGTTCACTACTTTGGACGCTAGGACAAAAGCATTCAAATGATGATTACCTTAAAGAAATGATTAAAGATAAAAACCTATATGAAAGGTAAAATCACTACATTGAAATCTCTTATTAAAGAAAATTAAACAAAGAAATAGTTTGAGAAAATTGGTAAAGAAGCTCACATGGATTTTGGAATTTACAAACTTCTTAATGAAGAAAAAAAGAGAAGAAGAAATCCTTTTAAACTCAATTTCTTTGGGATAGAAGAAAATGAAAATAAAAACCTAGTTAAGGATGTAATGAAAAGAATAAGAACTACATAATGCATATTCAAATACTTAAAATAAAACATGACAATCATTCTAGGTCTAAAAATAGTAAACCTAGGTATATTTATGTCAAATTTCATGATATAGATAATAGATTCCAAGTTTGCAAACGTTACAATCACTTAAAGGGTTATAAAATCTAGATTAATCAAGATCTCACCAAAATGAAACTTGCAAAAATATTTCTAGAATGCAAGAAAGTGAAAGAAGCAAGATCAAAAAATTTTATACCATTTTTAGATGCAAGATGTAATGCAGTGATTATCCAAAATAAATATCCAAAAAAGTCATAAAGAAGATATAAAATGTATCCATTGTGGTTTTTTAAACATTAATAGATCAATAGTAGATAAAGTTAAGGTATTATATAATATGTCTTTATTTAATAAATTCAATAATTTGAATATTGGTAAGACATGGAAAACTAAGGAATATTCAAAAATTCTTATTTCAAATTTTTCTATTTTACCCTTTCCTTATAAAAGAACTATAGACTATGGAATTTCTTTTAGAGGTTTGGCTATTTTAATGTAAAAAAAGTTTCATAAATAAGTTCAAATTCAAAATGTATATGAATACAATGAGTATGTTTGGCTAAAATATTTTTTATTCTTGGATTTTTTCTAATTTACACCAAGTGAAGCTACACTCGATGAAGGAGAAGATTTATCATAAGATTTTCCATTTTAATCTCTTTTCATGATTATTTCTTAGTTTCATAAAAGAGAGAACCTTTACATATACAATTCTTTTAATGCTATAATTAGTTTTAATCAAATTTCTATTAGTCATCGGAATCCTCAAGGCTTTTTAGAATATGAGAAAAGTGCAATACTTTGAGTGTAGAAAGTATGGCTTCTTGCTGATTTGTAGGTTAGTTCCCTTTTAGAATAAGGACTAGAAGGAATATGGATGTCCACTTAGAATCCATGCTATCTTAATTATAATTCTTTTGGGAGCACTATATGGTCTTGATTCCTTATGAACTATGTTACATAGATATGTAGAGTACTAGGGGCTTTTGATTTTTGGCTTGGGCACTATCCCCTTATCTTTGAAGTAGGGAACATTGGAATAGATGCACATAGTGTAAGATCAGTTCTTGTTATCTTGTTATGATGACACTACATCTTGTTATGTTGTGTTGTCCATGTGTGTATGCATGTATTGGTTCTTGATATGTATATGATGACTAAGGCATTCTTGCTACACTTTTATTAACATCTAATTGATGCCATGTCTTCTTACTATATTTGCATGTGAGGTGAGTACTAAGGCATAGCCCATCTTGAGTCCATCCTTCATTCATTCATGTTTTGGGACTTAAGGTTGATGTTGCACCTAAAGAAATTAGCCTCTATGAATGAGAATATTTATCATGGGATTTTTCCTTTTAATCCCTTTACATGAATATCGCTAGATTTTCTTAAAGAGAAAAAATTTACACATGTGATGACTTTAATTCTAGAATTGTTTTTGATGAAGTTTCTAGTAGTAACTAGAATTATTAACCCTTTTAGAATATGAGAAAAGCTTACAAGTGAATTGGTGTTTTTAAGATAAACAACTTAATTATAAGGGAAAATATTTTTTTAGATTGGAAATAAGGAATAGATCTATTATAACTAAATGACATCACTAAATGTCTAAAATCATGAAGCTTTACTTTTGTGGGATAATAAGACAACTTTAGTGTTGATTTTCTTCATTCTAGCTTAGACAATGTTAGTAACATTAAATGTTTTGAAGTAGGTAAAGAAATTATTGAATCTTATCATTGCCCTTTATACTTCATTTTATTAATAGATGCATAACATATTATATATTATTGAAGGTAAAAGAACTCTAAAATAATTGAAAAAATAAATAAGGATTTTTAAAATAAAATTTAGAAGATCTTGCAATCCAAGTGTAAGTCTTCCAAAATTTTTAATTACAACTTTGTTAAATATTCCCACTAGCCAAAATACAAACAATTAACAATGATTTGATGAAGAATGTATGATAGCTAGAATTTTATTAACAAGTCAAAAGTTATCAAAGACTATTACGTCATATAAAAATTTGATTTAAACTAAGAATAGATATTTTTTTAAACAAAAATAAACTATTTTATAGAAATGATAAAGAAAGATTTTTTTCCATATTATTGAAAAAGTATAATATTTTCATAACAATGGTAATAAATCATTTGTTTCTTTTAATAACAAAATTTATAGGATAAAAAAACTAGTACTAAGAAAAGATATTGACGTAAATAATTTACTTGAAAAAAATGCTTAAATGGAAAGGGCCATTATTATGGAATGCCATCTAGAAGAAGTTAAATTTGGCTATATAAGTAGGATTAGAAGAAGAATAGTATATTAATAAAGTATTTATGCTCTTTAGAAAAGGAAAGAAAATATCAATAAAATTATAGACTCATTATAATTAGAAATATTTTTCAAGCTTTTGGACACTATTTTATAATCTATGCTTGGAAGGTGGGTTGAAGAAAATTAGATGCATGTTTTTTTCTATGTACAATTTAGGTAATAATATTCTACTATAGGACATCTCATTACTGTTGATCTTAAAATTTTCTATCCTAGGAATGAGAGGTTGCCATACAGGTAGATTTCAAGAAAAATCTACTAGTCTTAAATGGTTTGAAAACTTCTAGATCAAATAAGGACTTAAAAATTTTACAAAAAATGTTATGGTGGGGGTAGGGGTGGGGGAGGGATGTGGGATGTGATGGTGAAAGCGGACAAGGATAATGTTAAAATAAGGAGGAAAATTCAGGAAAAGGATCAAACAAGGTAGGGCTTGCGCTCTATGATTAATAAAGAAAAGGGTATGTACTAGTCATTATTTTCTCCAAGTATTGGAGAGATACAAATGCTTGTTGATATTAAATTGTATTAGGGTAAGAAATAATGAGGTATACTATTGTAGAATCAAGAAGTGACTACTTGGAGAATAGATTTTCTTAATGATGAAGTGCTATAATGTAAAAATTTGTAGTGTACATACAAGTAAATAATGAAGAATAGGGGAAAGTAGGAGATAGGGAAGAAAAAAATAAGAGACCATTAATACTCTTGTATGAGGATAGTAGAATTGGCACATTTGGCCATTCCATGGAACAGTAAGATTCATCTTGAACATTATCGTAAGAGTAGGAGAATGTGAATGTGTTATTTCATATCATTGGTATGGAATCTAGGGGGTGGCCCAAAATGGAATATTGGTGTGGAAAACAAAGAATACTAGGAATAATCATGTTAAATTAGTTGCTACATACAATAGTCCAAAAATATATTTTTTTAAAAAAAGAAAGAGAGAGGATATACTACCATAGCATCTTTTTAGTCTCTCAAGGAGGCGGTGATAAGGTTTGAAGGAATAAATAACAAAAATTTTTAATATGGAGAAACGTCGCTGTGAGCTTCAAAGGATACCAAGGGTGAGAGTCACGTAAACAGAGAAGATACGAGTTGCAATCTCTGAAGAAGTGAAAACAGTGAAACCAAAAAATAGAGATCATTTCGTAAACGAAGCAAGCCTGCATTCTGAATTTTCTCTGTTGGAAATGTATTCAAATCGCAACCCTGGTTCAGATGCTCAAAACTGAGAAAGGTTTTAGATCTGCAAAAAAATGCAGAGGAAGCAAAAATGAAGTGATGCAGAATAGGAAAAGGCCCTAAATTTCTCTGAAATCACGGTCCTGCAGTGCTGCATATTCTCAACTTACTGGAAGAAACGGCATGGTTCCTGTTAGCATAACGACCCAAACCCTCGCTGTAATAAAAAAAAATTTCCCACAACAGGAGGAGCCCCTAAGGTTTTTGCTACCCATCAGAGCTTCGCAATGGCAGTTCTTTTAATTTTAGTAACGAAATCTTTAGTTTCGGGTTTCTGTTTCAGACCTACGCATCTTCAACGCCATCATAGACATTCTCTGAAAGATCCACAAGGTGCCCACGACACAGAGGATTTTTGGTTAGTTACAGGGTTGTTTCGCAACTTACGTTACCATTTTCTATGACTGGTGTTTCAAAAAGGAGCCTTCCCTGGTTTAGAACATTTTCTAGAAAATAATTCATCTGCAACCTTGCTAAATAGGCCTAGGCTTTCACAAGGAATGCATTTCAAATTTTTTTAGGCGGTGAAAAATGGCAATCACAAATGTCATTCGCCCTGGAACTTGCAATCTGAAATAGCAACCATGCCCGACGCCGAAGCATTCGATATCGCATACCAGTCCACAAAACATGGCAACAAAGATACAAAGGCGCACTGAGACAAGTGTCAAGAGATATTTTGGGCTGATGCCAGTAAATCAGAGCTGCAGTTCATCAAAAATAAAATTTTAAATGGTCCGGTGATTAATTCAGCAATGTCACATACGCTAAGAGTGTGAAAGACTTACCTTTTAATTATTATTCTAAGGCTTTAAAACATTATTTTTCAAACATTATTATAAGATACTACCCATAACATAATTGTAATATTTATGATAAAATATTTGTAATATTATATTTGTAATATTTACAAATATTAGTGTTAGCATAAATTCCTCCTAACTTTATGTACAACTTCCCAACGACATAACTTCTGAATTAAATTGGTGAGAAATATCTCCTAACTACATGGGTAAGTTGTAACTCCCTTACTTGAGAGAGAAGTTAGCTAAGATATTTTAAGAATGTAACCACCTTTGGACCCTATAAAAAGAGGACATTGGGGTCTCAAAAAGGGGGGTCAAGACATCACACTTTTGGGAGAAGACACTTATACATCATACTTTGGGAAGGCTACTAGCTAGCACTTGAGCTCTCACTTGGTGACACACTTTGGCTCTTGGGAAGAGCATTTGTAAAAGAGCTTTCTTTTCTTTCTATTTCCATCGAATCTTGCTCTATTTGTAGTTCTCTTATGGAATTATCTCTCTCTCTCGGGAAAATTAGAAGTAGATTCATGGAGTTGTGCTCAAATGTTTTTGCAAAATTTTATTTGTTACAAGTAGGTATTATAAGGACGGCATAGACTAGGCAATTGAACAGAATAGGAACTCTCAACAACTCACAGTACTTGGCAAAGTTGGCTGAATCTCTTTAAGATAAGTCATTCGTAGTTTACACACAACGCAATCATTTCATTTTTCACAACCGCACACCACAACAGCACACACACATACTCACATTAACTGCTAAGTTTGTTTGGAGGTATCTGGGCCTTGGTGTTGCGAGAGACCAGTAGGCACCTAAATCCTGTTCGAGGACACTCGTTGGTGGTCGCGTCCCGAACGGTCGCCAACAAGTACTATATAGAAAGAGGACATGGGTAAATTAGTTTTTAGATAGCTACCCTCATACATAATAGCATTTATGAAAAAATTTAACTATTTTCAAAAAAAAATTATTTATTTAAGTTAGTAATTTGTATGTGCCATTGCTGAAAGCTTTAGTAACTATAAAGAGTGGAGCAGGTTCACTACTATTAATTTAATCTTTAATTTCCACTAAATCCAAATATTATGAACAATAATTAATATACTAGAAAATAAGAAAATTAGCTATCTTTAGATTATTGAGAAGATGATTACAATTTGATTTCAACAACCTACAATCTCTAATTACTCATAAACATTCAGTGACACTACAAAGCATGAGGCTCTACAACCATATAATGTTTGGTTTTTAATTGTAAGAAGTAGAATCTTCATAGATATCTTGAATTATTAAAAAGAAGATTACAATACAGGTTTCATAACCCACAAACTCTTATCACTCACAAGCACTCAATGATGCTACATTGCATGACATTCTACAATCATACAATGATTACCCTTAATGCAAGGCACAATTGTATGAGAATCTCTACCACAACTTAAGACTAAGATCTTAGCTCACAAGAAATAAGATAAGAATACATAGGCCAAATAAATACATAATTGATCTTGATATATGATGAAGCATTAGTTGGTTGCATCAATGCAACCTCTTTGACATAGTCACTTCAAGGAAACTACTTCAAGGTAGCTACTTTGACGTAGCTGCCTTAACATAGCCACTTCAACATAGGTACTTTGAAGTAGCCACATTGATGAGGCCCCATCAAAGTAACCCTGTTAACACGGCCCTATTCACTTGTTGACATAGTGTCTATTTTCACCAATAAATACATGTGATCCTACCATGTATTAACATTCTTTTATCAATAGAGTAGCTAAACTCTTATAGTTTTATTTCATAGTCTTAGAGAATAGTTAGTGAGTGCCCACAGTGTGGATCTGAGTTAGTTGTACAACATATTATTCAAGTAGTATTGTACCTAGACACATTTCATGAATGATAATAAGATCAAGATTGATTCTTATTCATTATAGCAGTTTCACTTAGATTAGATTTACTGTCCATGCAATTTACTTTTCATGTACTTTAGTTAATATTTACGTTTTCATGCATATTAATGAATTGGTGGAATGAGCACAACTAGTTTTAAATGTAAACATGTATTTTCTTGGTAACCCCAGTAGAGATATTATTTGCTTAGCCCAGTAGCATAGTTCTTGGCAATCTTAGTAGTGGATACATGGGTTTAGGATGTGTATAGCAAGGTGGCCATGGACACTCATTACCTATAGGCTAGTTTAGACTTTACTTGTTGTTGCTAATTAGCTAAATATATGATTTCTTTATTGTCACTAGGAGTAGACTAAGGTCGAAAAAACATCAAGAATCATATGCCTCACTTTGGAGTAAACCATATGTGACAAATCTACTAGTAGTCCAAGTGGGAGGACAATGGATTGCAATCAAGGCATAACAATCTAGATGCCATAGCTAGCCCCATCCATGGAATTTGACTAGACCATGTGTGAACATTTGTGATTCATATTGTTGAACATAGAGGGTACCTCACTGCTCATCATTAGTGTCATTGTCAAGGATGGTGCTAGTCATCTAAATTAGTTATATCATACATGATCTATGTAAATGCATTAATGATATATCTTTCAAAAAATATTAAGTCACACACATCATTAACTAACAATAATTTTTCTTTCACAAGGAAGCAATAATGCATCATATGAAGAGAACATTCATTGGATAACTAATGAGATATATATTGAAGGAAATTGGAGTGACCAACCTCATGCAGGGGTTCCATATGTTCATAATCACCCTAATTACACTCAAGGACTAAATTCACCTAAAGTAGATAATCCTAGAGGAGATGAAGTAAGTCTTAGACCAAGGGAGGCCTCAAGGCCTAAGACATCCTCAAAATCTAGAAAATATAAATTCAAGGACCATGGGAAATACTATATAAGCCATGGAAACTCTCCCGATTCCTCATCTTCCTCTTCCTCTTCAACATCTAGTTTTAACAAAGATGAATGTAAGTATAGAGACAAAGCTCCATTATGAGGTGAAATTAAAAATAGAAATCAAAACTTAGGGAAAGATCAAAGACATCAAAATGAGCATATAAAAAATCATCATAATTAGACAAATAGGAATAGAAATTTTTACCGTGACATATCTAATGATAGTGAACCCTTATTGGCCATTAAGAGCATGATGTAGATCATAGAGGTAGTTAAAATACCCCATAGGCATTGCAAGAAAATGTGCATCAAAAGGCTTGATATGAATAATATCCCTATATTTTTGAGAGGCTATAATTCTGATCCGCAACATCATTTGCAAGCCTTCCATGATGCCTATGTTTTATAGAACATTGAAAGTGGGTCACAAAAGCTTAAGCTCTTTCCTAGGATACTAATAGACAAAGACAATGTGTGTGGTATAGATCATTCAAACTAAATGTAATCCATCGATGGTCCACAATGGTGGAACTCTTTAACAAGAAATATGAAATCTATGCAAGGGTGTAGTTTTTGGCCAGGACTTCAAAATATTAACACATCCCACAACAAATTTTAGAAGAAAGTGTGTGATCAAAACCCAATTTACGTGGTAGCCACTAAACCAAAAGACACCCAGTGGCTTGAAAATGAAAATATAAAATTATTTCAAAGATGTATGGAGGCAATTGATCCACTTATTAGTTCTAGAATTAAGAAAAAGAACAAAAAAGAAAGGACCTAGACAAATACGTCTTACATTTTGATCATATACTAGAAAAGGATATTAAACACAGAGACCTAAGAATTAAAATAGAAAAGTAAGAAAAAAAAGCAAACACATATGGGCCCTCCAAAACAAAGTTACATTCAAATATAGATTAAGATACATCTTTGAATGATCCAAATGAGACTATCACCAACATTAAATATGCTACCACATGATTAATTAAATTAGTAATAGTGATAGATGGGAAAATGGTGATGTATAACTAGGGGATTGTGTAGTCCATCTCTCGAATGTGTGGCCATAAGATTAGTCATGGAGGAGATCCTCCATCCTAGTTTAATAACTAATAAGTATTTTCCACCTTTTCTATTTTACAATTTTTTATCATTTTCCTATTTCTTCTAATATTTTCTAATTTTTCATGTGTTTTTCATTTCTTGATATTTTTCTTTTCTTTTCTTTATAATCTTTGATTTTACTAAGACATTTTCTTTATGTTTATGAATGTATTTTATGTTTTCATTAATAATATTGCCAAGTCATGATGTAGAAGTCAATGCTATGTGTTGGGTTTTTGGTTCTATGTGATCAATATGATTAGGTAAGTAATTGTGTGAAGTAGTGAGATCACCTCAACCATCCCTCCAATTCCCTAGATAAAAGTTCTTTTTCATGGAAACAATTTTTTTTTCCTTCATGAAACTAAAATTAATTAATGATCATTGTACCTTGAATAATGGGGGATGGAACAAATGGAAATGGTAATTGTGTGACCTCAAGGGAACCTTTTGGATTCTCTTCTTAACTTCCTTCATGTGGTTTATGACTTCTCTTGGAACGTATCATTACTCCTTTGTCAATCAATAATAGGAAGCTAAAGTCTTTGCATGGTGTGGTTCTTATAAAAAACACAAAAAATAAAAAACAAAACAAAAAAAAGAATGAGGAAAATAATAACAATGAAAATTCAAAGCACACTCCTTGGACACAATAATGGGCTACAAGCACTAATTATGGGACTAGAAAGACATGTTACCCATGCCTAAAGATGCTTCTCTAACTAAGGCCCTTTCTTTTCCTCTTTTCTTCCCTTTTTGGAGTGATGACTATTCTTTAAGGTGGTTGTGGACTCATGGTGTTTGGAAAGATGGAACACATTAATGCAAGGTCATTTTTCATGGTGTGGACTTGATCTAAACTTGGATAGGTAGGCATGCTAATCATTTTAATCACATTTTTCACAAGTACCTATTATGGACATGGTTAAGTACCTTAGATCCCAATCTCTGCAATCTCTTCTCATCCCATTGTTCACCTCACTACTCCATGCTATTTTGAGCCTTTTGGTTTTGTGTAATATAGTACAACATCCCAACCACAGTAGTTGTGTGTTGTGTGGAATAAAGGCATGGTCTACATTTAACTTTTTAGCTTCCCACGGACATCTATAGAAGTGGTTATGTAAGAACATTATGGTAGGAGCCTGCTTTGGGAAGGACCCAGTTGCATAACTTTTGTTGATCATGGCTTTGAACTAACCTTCACATCTTCTAGAACATGAATGATAGTTTCTCTAATTTTATGCATACTTTTGGGACTACTTCTCATTACTTTCCATTACTTTTTTACTTTGTCCTACTTTTCTATTAAAATATATTTTAGATTCAATATTTCTTGGCCATTTTTTGAATTAGACCTTTGGTTTCAATTATCTAAAAACTTGTGTGCTTCTATAGTTATGCTTATTAGTCATAGGGGCTAGGGATGTCTGTTATGAAATTTTTCTGAAATCCTATTTTTGAATGTCATGGTAACTAAGAGTAATTAATCAAAATAATTTGAATAGCTTGATGATTTTAGTTACCTCATAGCCTTGGGCATAGTATGTTGTCATTAACTTGTGCTTAAAAGAAGACTAAGGGATTTGAAAAGGGGTAATTATTAAGGAAAACTTACCAAAACTAATTTTGATCCTTTGACGACTACATGTGATGCTAAAAGAAATGCCTAAATAAGAAGGTCTTTTGCCAGGTACAAAAATGAAGCTAAGAGAAGAAAAATGAAGGATATGCTCATGGACAAATTGTAGTACATTCAAGATAGTAGCTCAAGCATTGCATGTTTGCTAGATCCATGGGACAATGAGAAGAAGTTTTAGTCCATTCTTTAAGAATGTTCCACATAATCAAATTAGCATCAACATAACAATCAAGGTTGGAAGTCTACCACCACTAGCAATGAAAAGAAGAATCATCTTTAGTGAATTTTTGAAGACATTTGCAAATTTTGTAATTTTCAATGTCTATCCAATTTCTTTGTCATTTTGTCATTTTGTAATGCAACCACTTGAATAAAATTTTGTAATATGGCACTAAGAGTTAGTTAGTAGTTAACATCAACCATTGATCTCATCATTCTTAATTTTTTGTAAATAAAGCTCGATCTTATCTTGTTAATTTGAGGACAAGTTTTTATTTAGTTGTGGAGGTATGATGAAGCATTAGTTGGTTGCATCAATGTAACCTCTTCAATGAAGCCTCTTTGGGGAAACTACTTTGAGGAAGTCACTTTGAGATAGCCACTTTGATGTAGCTAGCCTAACATAGTTGCTTTGATGTAGCTACCTTAACACAACTACTTCAAAGTAGCCATGTCAATGTAGCCACATTGATAAGGCCCCATCAATGTGACCCCATGAATGTGATCCCATTGATGTAAATGACACATTAACGAGGCCCTATTGATGCATGCAGTGGTGCATTAATGAGGCCCCATCAACATAGTATATATTTTCACCTATAAATACATGTGCTCCCATCATGTATTGCCATTCTTTTATCAATAGAGTAGCTAAGCTCTTGCAATTTTATCCTATAGTCTTAGAGAATAGCTAGTGAGTGCCTGCAGTGTGGATCTAAGTTAATTGTACAATATCTTATTTGAGTGGCATTATACCTAGACACATTCCATGAACAATAATAAGATCAATATTGATTCTTATTCATTGTAGAACTTTGACTTATATTAGATTTAATTTTCATGAAATTTAACTTTCATGTAATTAGTTAATATTTATGTTTCCATGTATATTAATGAATTGGTGGAATGAGCACTACCAGTTTCAAGTGTAAACATGTATTTTCTTGGTAAACCAAATAGCATTATTTTTTGGTTTGTCTAGTACCATAGCACTTGGTAATCTTAGTAGGGGATACATGGGTTTAGGACCTGTACAACAAGTTGGGCATAGATACTCATCACTCGTAGCTAGTTTAGACTTTACTTATNTACGAGTGATGAGTATCTATGCCCAACTTGTTGTACAGGTCCTAAACCCATGTATCCCCTACTAAGATTACCAAGTGCTATGGTACTAGACAAACCAAAAAATAATGCTATTTGGTTTACCAAGAAAATACATGTTTACACTTGAAACTGGTANACAACTAGTCCCATCCATGGAATTCAACCAGATCATGCATGAACACTTATGATTCATATGGTTAGAAATAGGGGGTACCTCATCACTCATCAATCTATAACAAGAAACATGCACTCAGTTAATATGCTTTCATGACACTCTCTTATAAAATCTCATCAACTCATGATGATATAAACGTGAAAAGAACATTCACTTTTATTGGGAAACAAGGGCAAGAAATCTAAAAATATTTCCTCAAGATTAACTTAAAGATCTCTAGATGTTTCCATCTTTTTCTCTTCTAACTTAACAATTTTCTAATTTGTAACTACTAATTCAAAATTCCTCCCAATTGTACAAGTCAGCTTTGGCTTTGCTAAATCATCTTACTACAAAAATAAACTTTAAGAAGAGACATCTCTTGAACTTGCTATATTTTTTCTTCATGTGAAAAATGTCTCCAAAATTGCAAAGATGTCTTTGACATGGGAAGGATGTCTCACCTAAGACGTCTTCGTTTTAGAAGAAACATCTTTACTTTTTGACAACCATCTTTAGCATCTCCTAGATGTTTCTTGTAAAGACTTAACTCTTGGTCAAGACATCTCCTTGATCTTCAAGACTTGTCCATAGAGCCCAAATACAAAAGCCATTTGTTGGAAGAAGGAAAGAAAATTGAAAAAGATGTTCCTACACCAACTTTTCCATCCTTCAAAAAGTAAATACATGTAAACAAGGAAGTAAGGGTAGAAGTGATCCCCCATATGGAAAGTGTGATTTCATGGATCAATATATCATCATAAATGGATTGATCCTTCCAATATATTAAGAAATAATTCCACTTCACTCTTTGAGTATTAAAATCTTCTCATCTCTTGAGTATGATTTCCTTTCTCTCCATTGAAGGCTTGGAATAATTAATAGCCCTCTTCAACTCATCAATACTGCTATGTAAGTTTTCATCATCAACCAATCCTAGTAATGTAAAATATCTATAATATTAAATACAAAATACATACTAACATCATTGGATAATTCAATCTCAAAAACATTATTTTTAATGTTAGCCTTTATTTTCAAAGGATCCATCTTCATAGCTTTCAACTAGAAGAAGTTGACACCTCTTAATCGCTTCTTCTTCAAGTGTACTTAAAATAAGTCTACAATAGTAAATATAAGCTTCTACTTACCCTCATTCTTCTTGAGAACTCTCTCTTAAGCCTTTTTCTTGAGATTTTATTTCACTTGTGCATGAAGATCCATCATATAATAATTCATCATAAATGGGATCTTATCAATGGAAATATGAAAAGCATTATTATAAGATAATTTAGCTTAATATAAAAAAATTTCCCATTGATTAGTCTATCCATCACATAAATAGCTCAAAATATTCAACAAGTATTTATTTACCACTTTAGTTTGACCATTAGATTATTGATGATATGCACTAGAAAAATTTAACTTTGTCCCTAAAATTTGCCAAAAGAACCTTCAAAAGTGATTAGTAAACTTGGAGTTTTTGTTACTAACAATATTCAAAGGAACTTCATACAACTTCATAATATGATAGAAAAACAAATTTACAACATGAGAAGCATCACTTATCTTTTTACATGGAATGAAATGTGCCATCTTGGGAAATCTATCTAGTATAACAAAAATAACATCATTTCTACTTTTGGTCTTTAGAATACTACTTATAAAATCCATTGACACACTTTTTCATGGATCCTTGGGAATTAACAAAGACATGTAATTTCCATCCACTCCTTTACCTCCTTTGAATTTCTTATAAGTTAAATATGTCTTTACAAATTTTAAAACTTTAGTTTTCATACTTGGTAAAAAATAGTACCTAGCCATAATCTCTAATGTTTTATTCATATCCATATAACTTGCCATGCCACTAAAATGATTTGAAAATAAACATTTCTTCCTAAAATCATGATTAGGAAGACATACCTTCTCCCTTCTGAATAGTAGTTCATCTTGAATATGATAGTCCCTTCATTGGTCTATCCTACTCAACAATGGCTCCTTAAGGCTTTTTCATAATTTTCCAAAATCATAATCATGGTCATAAAAATTAGCAAAATTAGCAATACCTTTCATGTGAGGCATGCTAAAATTTACCACATGCACCCTATACAATGCATTAGTCACCATATTGACTTATTTACTTTTGTGCTCAAGCACAAAAATGAACTCCTATAATTGTACAATGCAATTCATGTGCTTAATTCTTACCTTCTTTTGGAAATTTAGGAATTGAAAATATTTATGTTCTATCATCAAGATGAACTCATTGGAAAAAAAGTAATGTATTCAATACTTAATTACCTAAAGAATAGCATAGAAATCCTTCTCATATAATCTACATTTTTTACCTTAACTCATTCAACTTTTCAAAAAAAAATGAAATAGGTCTAACTTCTTATGAAAGTAGCACACTAATGGAAACTCCACTTGCATCCACATCCACATGGAAAAGCTATTGAAAATCTAGAATTGTAAGTACCAATTCACTAGTAATTTTTTCTTTCAACAAGTCAAAGCTCCTTTGGGTTTCATCACCTTGTCTAAAATCTTTATTCTTCTTCAATTAAGAAATTAGAGGCCAAGAAATATCATTGAGATTTTTTATGAACCTCTAATAAAATCATGCTAAAATAAGAAATGATCTTACCTTTCCAACATTTTTAGAAGTTAGCCAATCTCTAATAGCCATCATCTTAGTAGCTTCTATTTGAATTTCCTTTTTAGAAGTTACATGTCCCAAGTATGTGGTATTTTTCTTGAAGAACTATATTTTCTTCACATTAATTACGAAATGTGACTCTTCCAATTTTAAACAAACTCTTTTCAAATGATCCAAGTCCTTCTTCTCATTAGACCTATACATAAAAATATCATTCAAAAAGACAATGCATGACTTACTAATAAAGTCTTCTAGTATAGCATTCATCAACCTCATAAATGTAGTAGGTACATTTTTGATACCAAATGGCTTCACCAACCACTCAAAAAATTTATTTGGTATTTTGAAATATTTCTTTAATTCATTATTAAATTTGATTTAAATTTAATGACAATCACTCTTAAAATCAATCCTACTAAAAAACTTCACATTAGTAAGAACATCAAGGATATCATCCATTTTTCGAATAGAAAATGTGTACTTCATTATTATCATATTCACTACCCTAGAATCATTGCACATCCTCCATTCATCATTTTCCTTCTTTGGCACAAGCATTGCTATAACTACATAAGGTAAAATGGATTCTCTCATGAAGACATTTGCAAGCAACTTCTCTACTTACCTTTGCAATTCTTTCCACTAATTCAATGTCATTTGGTATGATCTCTCATTTAGAATGGTAGCACTAGGAATAAAATCAATTTGATACTATACATTCATCATTTGTGGCAATTCATTAAATTCTCCCTTGAACACCTTGAAAAAATGCTCCTTCAAATCTATCACATATGTTGGAAGTTCTACCTATACATCATCATGGTTATAAGTAACTCTTGATATAACAGANTCTACCTATACATCATCATGGTTATAAGTAACTCTTGATATAACAGCAAAACCAAAATGAGTTCTGTCATGTTCCTTAATGTATTTTCTCTCTCCTAGAAGGATTAACAAACATTTAGTTAGCTTTGTTGCCTAAGTTATTTAGCTATCATAGGAATCAAATCATGGATTTCATTAGATGTAGCTAGACTCCATGCATTTCTTGCTCCATCAAACTTAGCACCATTATCAAAATTCCAAGGTTTATCAATAATTACATCTTCATAAAAAATTTGAGGAACATCACATTTGACAACAACATGAAAAATCCTAATTTTAAATTTTAATGCACATTGCTCTCTCATCTCTTGAGAGTAATCCTATAAAAAACACAATCTAACAACTACCCTAGATGAAATAACATTTTCTTGGGTTCCTCCATCAAGCAAATTATAAATCTATTCCCTACTAAGAACACATCTAGTTGTAACCCAAATTAACAATTTTGTAGCAAGATGATCCCTTCTATTCACATTTCCCATAAATACACAAGAATTTAAATAAGAAACTTTCTCAATCTTTAGAGCATTAGGATTATTTCTCTAGATAACTTAGATTGATGTCTCCTATAATTCAATGGTTTTTACATCCTTACTCTTGGTTACCTTGTGAAGTGGACATTCCCATTGCTTATGCTCCCATTCTTTACACTTGAAGCATTGAATCTTTGATGAGCTACTATCTTGACACTTGCCACTTCTACCCTAGTTCTACTTGATTTTTATCTTCCCCTCATCCTTCTGTATCTTATTATCATAGATTTCATCTTTATCTTCCATTTTGAACGTGGACCTCTTATTATATTTGGATCCATTATCCTTTTCCTTTGAATCTGGTTTGCTCTTGATTTCAAACCCATTAAGTTTCTTTTCTATCCTGAGTATCATGTCATAAATCTCGTAAAGAGTTTCTGGCTCATAAAATAAAAAATCATGCTAATAAACTATTATGAGACCTCATAGAAAGATTATAGCCTATTCATACTCCTTATAGTTTCCCTTATCTTAATGTAATAGTTTACAAAATTTGATGTAAAACTCCTTAACATCTTTGTCATCTTACCTTAGGAATTTTAACTCCATGATTGTCTCTTACCTTTGATGAGATTATTTAAAATTTATCCTCAAGATTTATTTCATTAGATTTCAATATTTAATTGTTTACTCATTTTTTCTTTCATAAGCTTGGAATTTATTTTCCCTCTAAGTATAAACCATACCTTCTAATCTAAATTCAACAACAGGTACCCTTAATTGATTTGGTACCTTTTCTAACCTAAAATACTTGTCAAGTTCCTTTAGCCAACTTGAGATAACGTTAGTGTTTTCTAGACCATTATAGGTTTCCAATTCTACATATGAAAGTCTAGTAGCATTTTTGAATAATTTAGGAAGCCTATCTTCATCTTCCTCATCAAGCTTATCATGTAAAGAAGTAGTGACCACTAATGAAGCACTTGAAATTTTAATATGATGAACTAGATTTTCTTCCATTATAATCCATGGATGATGATTTCCAATACTTCCATAGCTATATTTTCCTTCATCATCATTTCCTCCACTTGTCTAAGAGACTTCTTCATTACCATTCGAATATGAATGCTCACCATCTATATGCATTTGTATATGGTTGGGACCTATATTCCTTTCTATCTTAACACTAATCTTATCTAATCAAGAAACAAACATTTGAAAGGTATATTTCATGTTTTCAATTTCCTTATTTAGGGCTTAAACTTAGTTATTCTTAGGTAGCATCTGAATTGAACAAAAATATGCAATCAAATTTTCAAGCAACAATTAACCTAATTCTTTGATACTAATAATTCTGGAGTAGGCTCACTCCAATTAACTTAACCTTCAACCTCCACTAAATCTAGATATTATGAAAAATAATAAATATGATAGAATATAAGAAAACTAGTTATCTTTAATTATTAAAAAGAATATTACAATTTGGGTTCCATAACACACAACCTCCAATCACTCATAAATACTCAACGATACTATAGGGAAAAATGCTTTACAACCACATAATGATTTATCTTAATGAAAGGTTCAATCATGTGAGAATATCTCCTATAACTCACGGTTGAGATCTTAACTCATAAGTAAGAACAAAATAACACCTAGGCCAAACATACATATAATTGATCTTAGGCTAAAACCATAAATATGCACTCCCTCAATGTGCTCTCATGACACTTCCCTGAAAAATATCATCAACTAATAATGAAACAAATATAAAAACAATGTCAATTTTTATTGGAAAACTAAGATAAGAAACCTAGAAACCTTTCCTCAAACTTAGATTAAAGCTATAATGTTATTTACATCTTGTTCTCCTTTAACTCAACTATTTTTCAATTTGGAACTACTAGTTTGGAAGTTTTCCTAGCCATATAGGTTCTCTCTAGCTTTTTGGGATCATTTCATAGCAAAAAACAACTTTTAGAAGAGACATTTCCTAAACTTGGAAGACATATCCTTTACATGAGATACATGTTCATAATTGTAGAGATGTCCTACTAGAGACATCTTTGGCATAGGTGAGATATCTCACCTATGATGTCTTAGTTTTGAAAGAGATGTCTTTGCTTTCTGACAAACATCTATAGCATCTCCTAAACATCTCCTATGAAGAATCATCTCTTTTCCAAGACATCTACTTCAACTCAAAGATATCTCCACAAAGCCCAAAACCTGTATAAACCATCTATAGAAAAAAGACAAGGGAATTGAAAGAGTTATCCCTACACCAAAGGATCCTTGCCAATTAGCTAAAACATTTTCCATTTTAGAGTTGAAAAAATGGTGAAGAACAAGATCAGCTTTACTATCATAAATTAGGACATACACATTTGATGTCACCCAAATACTCATGATGTATTCAAAGTGATAAAAATGTATGAAGGATTAAAAATAATGGAAGATTTAATAAAAATTAAAATATAAAGAAATGACTCATGAAGGAGGAAATAAAATTGAAAAAAGGAAGAATAAAATATGAAGGAGAAAAAACACAACAAAGAAAAGTAATGTCAGTTTTCATTGTAAAAGCTTGTTTTCAGTATCACTTGACATCTATCTCTCATTTGAGATAATACAAAAGCACAATTGTTTCCTCTTACATGTGTTGGAATTACTCCAAAGACGTGTCCTAATCAAAATTTTTGAGAATACATGGATTACCTAACATCTACTTAATCCCCTTCTATAATCTTATCAAGATGAATTTATAGCCATATTAGTAGCTAATATGATGGGTGGATTAAATAACCTAACCATAGTTTATACAATCATCCTTCAAAAGCTATATAAGGAGGTGTATGGCAATTGTATTAAAATAATCCAAGAGAACACTCCATCAAGAGAAGATAAGAGAATAGAGAGAGTATAAAGAGTCAAGAGAGAAGAAGACTATCATAAGAGATAGAGTGTACTATTAAGAAACTCCACCTTCAACAATGTTATAATAGGAAAGAAAGAAAGTAATTCCTCCACCATTTTTAGGAGCCTCAAGAGTGCCTTAATAATCTCCTCACCATCTTAATAGAGATTGAGAGTTAAGAGATCTCATAAAGAATCTCTTCATGAGGTAATTATTGATGCATCATTTCATAGATGTTGAAGAAGTTTATATGTTACCTTTATTTTCATGTTTATTACTCTCTTTCTAGTTTTAATATTTGAAGCTCTATCTCTAAGTGAAATATTTCATGTATGCATCTCTCTCTCATTCTTATCAAGAAAGAGAATAAAAAATAGTAATTTCCTCAATTTCATCATCTTAGTTATTTTATTTATTTTATTTGGTTTTATTATATTAAGCATATCATGATTTCAAACTTATTTCAATTTTATTTCAACTCATAAAAACCATCAAAATATAAGCCATAGAAAGTCAAGTTTCATAGAACCAAGAATCCCTTAAATGATATAAAATTGAGTGAGATAATCCTCATAAGTTGTGCATCACTTTTGAGAACTTTATGTGTACTTTTGTTGCCAAACATTTGCTGAAGCATGAATCCAAACTTATTGATCATCTTAAAATCATTTTATTCAAAATTCAATCTCATGAGGAATATATTTTATTTAAAATAATGTTCTAAATAGATTTGAAATCATAATATCTATTTACCTCAAAATCTTGGCTAATTCCATACTCTAAATGAAAAAAACTAGAAAAAACCTAAAGTTTAATTTTTCATTTTCATATTTAGAATGAACTTATTAATATTGTCAATAGGTCATAACTAGCTCACATTAGAAACATAGATCAATGTAACCAATAGGGTCCCTTTCATCCAACTTTCAATGTCATTGTGACTAGTTCAAAGTACGAAATTACGAACCATGAATCATGTTAGAGTTGTTGTCATCTTGTAGTCCTTTAGCCTAGCTTGTGACTAACTTGTGGGTAGCTTGTATTCCACTTGTAGATTTTTAAAATACATATAATTTGAATTGTGATCAAATTGCTACAAATTCATAGTACTCAAAAAACATGGTATTATCTTACACAGTGACCTATAGTGAATCTATAGTGAAGAAGAAATGTAGGCTATGATCCTTTAGAACTTTTGGCCAACACATGATATAGTCATGATCATACTTAGGTTCCTTAAAAGATACAAGAATAACTTTCATTATATTACCAAGCTCATCACACCACCACCATTGATCTTTGGCATTTATGTATTTTCCTTAGACAAAGATGAAGTTGTTATCATTTCATCAATCATGCTTGATAATTAAAAATCTTCTTAGTGACTACTTGTCAATGTTCTTTAAGTATATCAAGTTTAATACATCTCATCTAACTCCGTGCCTTATTTGTTATTTAACTATAAATAGATACTCAATGGAAAGAAATGTTAATCTTAGCTAAGATCTTATAAGGATTGGAAGATAATTTGAAGTTGCACCACCACTACTACATCATTCTTCTAATGTTTTGATTAACTTTGACTCATCCATGTTTGCATATTAATTAGATTCATTACTCTCCCATTGTTATATCATGCATGCTTGGATTTGGATATAGGGCTACTTGTTTCATTCATTGTATCAGCCTAATGCATGCATAACTTGTACATATCTGCAAGAAGAGTATAATTGAGTCAACCATTTCAAGAGAGCTAAGGAAGTATGGGATACCCTAAAGATAATCTATGAAGGTATTAAGCTAGTAAAATAATAAAACTTAATCTTTAGCTAAATTAGCATAAAAATATTAGGATGAAAATGGATGAAAGAATTCATCTTTACTTCAATCAAGCACATGACCTTGTTAGTTTTATTAGAAGAATAGGTCAAGACCTTCCTGAAAGTAAAGTTTTCAAAATTGTTATGCTTTTAAATCTTCAGTATAATATGAAAACTATATCCATGAAAGATATAAGGGATTTTGATACTTAGATATTTGAGGAACTCTAAAGTATTATCAATTTTTATGAGATGACATGATTTGAGAAAGGAGTGTTGAAGGATGATACCATTACCATTTCCTCAAGCTAAACAATAATAGCAAAGACCAAGAAGATAAAAGATGAGATCTTATATAGTTATAGTGATGATCTAGATAATCCAAAGCTATCTCACTAGAGGAGTGAGTACATTGATTGATAATTAGCTAAAAGAGTAAAGAGAAAAGAAAATAACAAGGTATTGAAGAGGTAATACCTTTAGTAAGATACCAAGATTCATTTTAGAAATTAATATTATGAGTATTATTTGTTGGGTGTGCAAAGGATGATGACATCATACCTTAAATATCCAAGTACCAAAAAGCTAGAGGATGATGTCAAACTAAAGAAGAAAGAAAATTTCCTTTTTAGTAACTAAAATGAAGAAGAAGATGCAAGTGAAATAAAAGTGAAGGAAGATGATACCTTAAATTCTCATCATGAATGCATGACCATAGCCTCTACACCTCAAGAAGATTATGAGAATTCAAGCGATAATGGAAATCAATACCATTAAAGAATGACATGATTTTCTTAGGAAACCATTTTAAAAATTACAATAAATCAATCAAAATTTTATGAAAAAATTATACCAATGAAAGTTAGAGTATGAATTTTCAAGAAAATCAAGTGTCATCATAACAAGAGAATAAGAGAGATGGGAAGGTAATGACACATAAAATACAACTCTATTAAAATTTTGAGCAAAGTTCAAACTTTTTCTTTGTTATTTCTTCATCCATCTATTATCATTTAATTTTAAACTATCCTTTCATGCTTCATTTATTATTCATATGAGAGGGTATTTTAGTTTATTCAAGCTTACTAAAGAGCACCCTTTTTTGCATTCTTACAACAGTTGTTTCTTCCAAATTAAGCTATTTTATGATAGGTACCAATTATTGAAGTTATTATAATTTACCTTATGTTTTCATAAAAATTCTTACATTCTCAAAACACAAAGCTCTCGTCATTTTTTACATCAAAATCCTCAATATTCTCTTAAGAATTAACATGTATGAAATTTCTTATAAATAATATGTACAAGGACTAGATATTTTTTACATGTATTTAAGGCTATGTTTATGGTAGCTATGAATGATCAAATTTTCTTACAATTTTCTTATGTTTTTTAAGCTCAATGTCAAGGACAAGGAATATTTATGCTTGTGGCCATATTTCTCTACATTGTTTACTACTTATCATGTCAAATTGAGTTCCTATTATGTCTTATTTTTATGCCTAAAGTGTGGGTATTCTTATGTATTTTAAGGCCATTTTTTTATATACATCAAAGGGTATGTTAATTTTTATTTTTAAGGATATGGGAGTAACCTTCCAATAATTATATAAGTAACATATAATTTCCTAGCATATTTCTAAATAGTTTATGTGTACATGCATGTCCATGTAATTGTTCAAATTTTATGTTAATTTACCATTTCATGTAAAAGTTTAAGTGCCTCTCTAAATCCATTTCATGTGGTCCATTTTCATGTTTATTATCTAAATTATTTTCCATTTATCATAGATCTAAGCTCCAAATAATGCTTATAAGTTGACGTTTACATTGTATTATTTAAATCCTGTATTAATTTGAAGCTATAACTCTTTGTTTTATTTCTAGTGAAATCACAACTAGACCATATCTCATGGTCTACACATAGTTTTCACCATAATAAATGGTATACTTGTGGTATACACAGAGATATATACCTAATTTTGTGTGATCATGACCTCACTATAACTTGTAATATTATAGCATGAGTCCATAATAACTTATGGCCTTAATAATTGACATGCATAGGTATAAGGTAGTAGATTTGAAGGATCAGATATCACAATGATCTAATCTTGAACTATGTTGAGGGCATCATAATGTCACCATGATCTATGATGAGTAAACCATGATTCAACCACTACTTGTGGTCTCTATTCTCAACCTTAACAATAGACAATGACCTATGGTTAGGCATCATAACTATACTGTAAGGGTATAATACTTCATGATTAATCATCTATGAGCCAACTATGACTCATGGTTAAGCTAAATTTGTAAATTTTTTATTAAAATTTTAGACTCTAGGACTGACCTCCATGCATATCAAAGCCTTTGTTGCACCAAGTCTAATAAACTCAACCTACAACACTTCTTACTAGATTAAAGTTGGAGTCATATCCAAGTACGTTAATTTTTCTTAATTTGTAGAGTAGGTTAATTCAAAAATTATTTCATATTTGTACTTTATTCCTTGCATTTATTCTATCTTTTATTATAACCTTTTAAGACATATTCGAACTTATACATATATGAGAAGATAGCATCTAGCTTAATTGGGATGTCCAAAATATAAGAGAGATGTCCATCTCATTTATAGGGCACTCTATCTAGATGTATACATAAACAATAAGAGATGCAAGTCAAGTTCCTAGGAAATTTAACTTAATTATAGGATATATCAATTGTGGCTATGAATAGATAAAAAGTGGTTCATGAACCCTAGGGTGTGATCATAAAAAGTCATAGATGTCCCCATTTCCCTTGTTTTTACATTCAACCAAGATGTCCAAGTAGCAAGATGATGAGTGGCGAGGTACCCCTACACTCAACCATACGAAACGAGCATCGCATGTGCGATCTGGTCAAACTCCACAGATGGACTAGTTGTGGCACCTAGATAGTTAGCTTTAGGTTGCAGTTCGTTGTCTTCCCACCTGAACTAGTATTGTATATTTGTCACGTATGGTTTAGTCCAGATGAGGTCTATGATGTGTTCCTAATCTATGCTACTCCTGAACGGAGTGGAAAATAATATTAACTAGGCTAAGCTAGGAGGAAAAATGTGAGAAAATCTAATCTAGCCTAAGTGCGACGAGCAACCAATTCCTTGATCAACCATACACATCTTGGACCTCGTGCATGACTACCACTGGGACTACCAAGCGTAGATTCTAGGTACACCACTGGGATAACCAAGCGCAGATCCCAGATACGCCACTGGATTACCAAGCATAGATCCTAGCTACACCACTGGGCTACCAAGCAGTCACACTTAAATGCTCGTAATCAAGCCGTACTCATTCCGCGTTCTAGAAGTTTAAGGGTGAG
Source organism: Gnetum montanum (assembly GCA_015680685.1). Classification (NCBI taxonomy): domain Eukaryota; kingdom Viridiplantae; phylum Streptophyta; class Gnetopsida; order Gnetales; family Gnetaceae; genus Gnetum; species Gnetum montanum. Next base: position 110,514 of record MNCI01032182.1, on the reverse strand, counting down.
AGAGATAAAATAGTAAATAACATTAAGTAAATAATAAATAAATAAATAACAAAGTGAATGCTGTAATGATGAAGTAATCTCAATCTTTATTGCTAGTCATGTGCGTGTCCAAGTATGGCACACTCGAATAAAGACATTGTACAATTACATTCACCACAGCGCGGGTAGACACGGGAAAAAATCTAACTCTGGAGGGATCAAACTACTAGAGCGTTGCTACTTCTAACTGGGATCCCCAAACAAGGGAGAGCCACATCTTATTTATAGATATGTCAGCGTACTGCGATATCGTGTACGTGATATCGTAGGGAAGATGCGATATCGCTGGGGATGCAATATCGTAGCAGACGCGATATCACATATGCGATATCGCAGCAGACGCAATATCACATATGCGATATCACGGCCTATGCGAATCGCATCTCATCATACCCCCACAACTGAATAAAAACTTGTCCTTGAGTTACAAGGAGAACAAGCTTCATTAATTACACAGTGGATAGGTATGGGATTATTAACTGGAAAAAGAAATGGACTAATGCCACAGTGTGGGAAGACACAACACAGAGAAAAAATACTACAACTGCAAAAATGTGGAACTCATGTAGTTCTTGGTGGCAGTGGCTCCTCCATGGGTGCTTTCCCCTTTTCACATGCTCCAAGCTTGGAAGGTTGATGACACTGAAGAATGGCTTGGAGTTTCTCATCTTTAGTCCGAGGGTCTTGTGTCGTCCATGCTGATGCTCCGATGTTTGATGGAGTCGGCACTTCCCACGGACAGGGTAGTTGAGTGAACATCTGATTAGCTTTGACGTACCATGCCGTGAACACCCGTCATTCCTCTTCATAGGCTCTAACTTTGTCTTTGTATTCATGAAGCTCTGTTAGCCATCGAGCCAAGTTGGTTGCAACATCCTTTTATCCCTGGTAGCTTTCTTTTACCATCGCAAGTTCAAAATTTGCAACATCCAGTTTCTCAACTAGCTTCTTGTGCTCTGCAAATTATGCTTCATATTTGATATGGGTGGAAGCTACCTACTGCTCAAGCTCCAACCTCAGGCATCCTGCTATTAACAAGGCCAGGTTGGCATATCTAAGGTTTGCCAACTCCATGTATTCGGTCAAGTCTTAGATCTACAGGTCCCGATTCTTAATTTCCGCTTGGTGGATGAAGGCATAAGTGTCCAATATGGCCCTCCAATCAGTGTGCTAAGCACTGATGTTATTGATTTGAGCCTTGGCCATATGGATCTCCTTCTCTAGGATTTGTTTGTACATCCCCACCTAATCACGGAAATGCTCCTTTAGCTTCTCGTGTCGTTTAGCCTCATTCTGCCACGCACTTATCTCGATTGCTGATTTCTGGTGAATAGCATGTACCTCCTCCATTGAGAGGATTAGGTTCTCTCTAGCTAAATGACTTACATCTCAGTTGACCCAAATGAACTATTCCCATAACTAATGAAAGTGTTCATCGAGAACATTCTTTTGTTTCTCCACAGAAGTCAACCAATGGTTATCTGCAACCAACTGCTTATTCTCTTCTTCTAAGGCCTTGAGTGCCTTAATATGCACATGATTTTGCACTTGAGCTGCGGAGGCATCCCAAGTGGCCGTCTCCTTTTCTTCTGCCATCTTCTTATTTTCTAAAATTAGCTTTGTTAATTGCTCAGTTCTAAAATTTTCCAGCTGGTCTGTGGGAACAAATTGCAAAGGATCCCGATGTGCTGCTTGTAAGGCTACAAGATGCTCTTGTAGTTTCTACACTTTAGCTTCAGCATGCTTGGCCCTTACTTCGGATATGACCAGCTTTCCCTTTATGGAAATGAGGTCTGATTGAATTGTTGTTACATCCTGGGGGATGTCAAACAGAGATGTTAAAACTTGTCTTGTTTGAAGCAATCTGTCCAGTGCATCCTCATGTTCTGCAGGAGTCATTGAGGTTCCAGCAAGAGCTTGAGCATCCTGTGCTCCTGAAAGATCTACTGGTGGCACAACAGGTACATTAAAGGATTTGTTGATGTGGTCAGCGACCACTTCAGCAGCTTCAGCGACCACCACAATGGCCCCTTCACTAGTCTCTAACTGCACTTGAAAATATGCTGCATTTCCAGAGATCTGTTGTGACCATATGCTTTCCCCTCCTTCTGTTTGAATTAATAATTCAGCCCTCATGTGATCTAATGAAATAGTAGATTGGTCGGCATCATCGATGACGTGGAAGATGTTTGTGTCATCACGACTTCGCCAACTAACCGTCTCAGTGATGGCCCTAAGATGGCTCATCGATGGTCTATAGTCTTGTGGCGGTGGCGGCTGATCCTGGCCTGTGCTGGGTCTTACTTCTTGTTGTTGGCTGGGACCTATGGCTGGAGGTTGACTAGGTCCTACAAGTTGAGTTGTAGGTGACCTAGTCATCTGCTCTTCTTCTTCATCTAGTCCCAGCTCTTCGCCAGTGCTCTTTCTTGGAGTTGACACCTTTAATAACTCAGCATAAGAAGCATTCTGGGCCTTTTGAAGGATGTCATTTATGTATCCCTGAATACCAGCCCATTGGCACATTTTTCTAATAAGGTAGGGAAATGGCAATGCCATCTTCCCTGACTTCTGTTCTTCGAATCGCCTTAGGATCTTCATAAAATATAGACGGGGAAGGTTAGCGTTAACCTTTCCCATCAACACTACACATCCCCTAGCCGCATACGCAGATAAGCCTTTTGTGGGGAAGAGGTGATAGGTTCCAATTTTGAAATAAACCCACTCTTCCATCGTCAACTCACCAAAAGCTTTATCTCTGCCAAAAGCCTTCTCTAACCAATCCTTTCGCACATCAGGGTCCAATCGGGTAGATAACTGAGCAACATGGGGGCCTGAATTTGGAAGGTTTAACACTTCTGAAATCACCTACGTAGAAAACTCTACTATCACACCACAAATGTTAACCGTGGTGCCTTGCTTCTTATTGTGCCAGAACAGGTATGTTTCACCTAAGTACTAGGCACCGCACATAGAGAGGACAGGCCATAAGAGATACCCTTTAAGGTGATCCCTAACAGCCTCAAGAGCAAACTCTCCAAAAGGTTTGAAGTTAAGCTCCACGATCACCGCAACAACTGTGGACTTTGAATGGATAGCCTGAACACATTCCGGGGGCAACGTGAGTTGTTTTCTCGGTTCAGGCGTAGCAGCAGCTCCTCTTTCTACCTACCTAGACCATCTTGTAGGAGGTTCTTCTTGATGGATGCTGAATGATTTCACCTCCTATTCTGCATGTTATCCGTCAGGGGCCCATCTTCCACCTCTCCAAGGTTGTTTTGCTTTACCTTAAATAGGACCTCCTTGCTGTGCACATTTCGGGGCCATCTACAATCACACGGGCCAAACGTTAGTAAGGTTGTTTTCAAAGTTAAGTTATACCTTACTACATGCCTTTAATTAAATATCTTATGTTATCATGTGATTGTGCCCAAAAATTATAATAATGGGTCCTATGACTTAGGCGGATTTCATTTTAATCTCTCAGTGTACCTAAGGTCATATGATTTTTGGCACAATTTTTCTAAGTGTTAGTATTAATTACCCTAGTTGATGTCCTTTGGGTAATGATAAATTTCAAAAATGTTAGGCACTTTTCTACAAGTGTCTCTCCCCCACGACTAAACTGAACACTCCAGGTTCAAGTAGGTTCAAATGGAATTAAAATTGGAGCACCAGTGAGCGAGATATTAGTGAAAAAACAAGGGTCACACAATCGCAAGTCGTAGAGAAAAATTTCAAAAGTTCCCCCCACGTAAATGGCAAAATGATGCTAAGTGTTGTGGTGGGGGTTCCTATTTATAGATAAATAGGATGCGATATCGCATACGGTACATCGCGTACGCGATATCACGTGGGACGCGATATTGCGTACGCGATATCTCGTCCCCAGTGATGTGGGACACATGAAAAATATCGAATATTTAATGATTTTCCTAAAATTAATGGTGTAAATTGAGGACATTGTCAAGTATTAAGATATCCTAGGGTAATTTCATTAATTCGAGAGGCACTCTTAATGATAATGATGTGAATTTGAGCAATTAAAAATTTGGCGGTTATGAAGAAAAGGGAATGTAATGGTACATTGGAACGTTAAAATTTTTAGAGGGATAATAATAGGGAAATAAAATTATGAAAAATTAAGCTGAGGGTAAGAAATTATGTGTTTAAGCTAGAGAATTAGTTAAGATTAAGAAAAATTACATAAGTGAGCCCTCCCCAAAGCAGGTTTCAACCTATTATGCCCTTGTGTAACAACACTTAAAGTGTCCATGGGCACTAGAAGGGTTAAATGTAATCCGCACTAACTCCACAAAACACATGCATGTAAATATCACCAAAATGAGATGAAAATTCTATGCTACATGGGACATGAGCTACAATTACACGAATAGTGAGATGAGACAAAGTATAGAAATGGATCGTAGAGATTGGGACATGAGGTAACTGACCCAGGGCACAATGAATCTTGCATGTAAAGCATGATTAAGGTGTCATTAACCCATCATTCCAAGATCAGGACCAAGTCCATCCTTCTAATCAGTGACATCGCATTGTTTCATCCCATGGTGAATGACTATGAGAGTACCATAACAACAAGGCATACAATCACTTGGTGTTTAGTACAAGGGATGAGTGGTTTTTGTTTTATGGCACTTCATTTTTCTTTTCTTCTTCTTTTTCTTTTTTTTCTACACTTTATTGAATCCA
>MNCI01032182.1:1276-104113 GCA_015680685.1 Gnetum montanum | reverse complement strand
GGAAAACCCATGGCCTGGACAGTTGTTTAACAATGCATAATATCTTTCTAAGGCCATGTCCAAGGGTTCATGTTTTGCTTGTTTCCACTTTTCAATTTTTTTCCTCAAGGCTGACACTCTTGCGTAGGTTTGATATTTTTCATTAAAGACATGTACCATTGTTGACCATTGTTGTATTGAATTTGGTTTTAACAATCTATACCATACTTTAGCTTGGTCAACGAGTGTCATAGGAAAGAGCTTAAGTTTTTGCCAACTGTTATCAATGTTATTCCATGTGCAGGCATCATAGAAGGCTAGTAAATGTTGATGCAAATCTAATTCATAGCCTCCTGAAAATTTTGGAAACTTATTTAAATCGAGCCTAGGTAGTTGGCTCTCTTTACAATGCCTACGTAAGATTCGAACAGCCTCTTGTATTTGCGTTAGGCTTTTAGTGGCCAGTGGGGATTCATCGTCATCAAGTAAGTTAGGATTTTGTGCATTGTGATGATGTTGTTTTTGTTCATGCTTATAAGAAACTCCCACTTCAGGTTGTATACTCCAATCTTCATCGTCATATAGCTCATTGGTTCTCCAATGAACTTCCTCACTAAGTGTGGCTTTATTATCATCTTGTAGGAGAGGCATTGTTGTGTGTGAATTTATGTGACCTTTTATAATTACTTCTTTTTTTTAAGAGATATATCATTAAGTCCTTGACAGTGACCTTGTATGATATAACTAATCTAGATAACGAGAAGCATCCCCGGAAATGGCGCCAATGATGAGTGGCGAGGTACCCTACACTCAACCATACAAAACGAGCATCGCACACGCGATCCGGTCGAACTCTGTAGATGGACTATTTGTGGCACCTAGATAGTTAGCCTTAGGTCGTAGTTCGTTGTCTTCCCACCTGGACTAGTATTGTATATTTGTCACATATGGTTTAGTCCATATGAGCTGTATGATGTGTTCCTAATCTATGCTACTCCTGAAGGCAATGGAAAATAAAATTAACTAAGCTAAGTTAGGAGGAAAAGGGTGAGAAAATCTAATCTAGCCTAAGTGCGACGAGCAATCGATTCCTTGATCAACCGTACACATCTTGGACCTCGTTCATGACTACCACTGGGACTACCAAGCATAGATCCTAGGTATGCCACTGGGATTACCAAGCATAGATCCCAGTTACGCTACTGGGTTACTAAGCGTAGATCCTAGCTACACCACTGGGCTACCAAGCAGTCACACTTAAATGCTCTTAATCAAGTCATACTCGTTCCGTGTTCTAGGAGTTTAAGGGTGAGAGAGAGAAAATAGTAAATAACATTAAATAAATAGAAAATAAATAATTAACAAAGTGAATGTTGCAATGATGAAGTAATCTCGATCTTTATTGTCGGTCATGTGCATGTCCAAGTATGGCACACTCGAATAAAGACACCGTACAATTACATTCACCACACTGTGGGTAGACACGGGAAAAAATCTAACTCTGGAGGGATCAAACTACTAGAGCTTCGCTACTTCTAACTGGGATCCCCAAACAAGGGAGAGCCGCATCTTATTTATAGATATGACAGTGGACTACGATATTGCGTACGCGATATCGTAGGAACGATGCGATATCGCGTACGCGATATTGTGGCTTATGCGAATCACATCTCATCACAAGAGAAAGAAGAGGTAAAAGATGAGTGACATGGTAAGAATCAAGATAAGTACCTCTTGATAACATGATAGAAAATCTAATAGTGGAAGATTAGTAGTAGGTGAGGGATCCTCATCCCATTCAAAATAGAGAGGATACAAACTTTCATTCAAGTTAGAGGTAGGTAAGAAATGGTATGAATCCCAATAAAAAATCTTAATTAATGTATAGAACGTTATTGATTTTTAACCATAGAAGAAATCATGGATCCAATCTTGTTCTCATGTATTAAATATTTTTTTTATTTTAAGTCTCTCTACTACCATTCTAGAGATTATGATCACTTAAACACCATCATGAAAACACATGTTGTAACTTGTAACCTTCATCACTCAACTTGAGGTAAGATCTTATTTTAAATGTAAGGTTTGTAGTGGAAAAATGCCTCATAAAGTACTACTACCTCACTTCCCAAGTGGAAAAAAGGTATTATTTCTATATATTGGCTTGGAAAGGGTAAAATTCCTTGGAAACTACCAAATTTGGCATTTTCATGGGTTTTTGTGGGGGTATAGTCTTAACTACCCTAGAACCACCTACACCTAGCATTGGTGATATTGGATTTTCCATTTCCCAACAATTCCTAGCATAGTTGTCATAAAAGCCAACATGGATATTGCAAGGTCAACATTAGTGATGTTAGGTTTTCAATTTTCTAGTATTTCCTAGTGTAGTTTCCACAATTCCCAGTAGTTGTAGCATGGCTAGCATAGTGATCTTAGATCTTCGACAGTATTTACATAGCCAATGCAATCACCAAATTTCCCAACAAATTCCAATAATGCTAGCATAGCTCCCCAAGGCCAGTGTAGTTGAGGTGAAGATAGCATAGTCATAAAAGTCCTTTTATTATTTTAGTATTTGGTGTCATTTTGATGGTCCTTGGAAGGCTTGTAAATGATGTTGTGGATCAAAATTATAGCCCCCCACAAATTTAGGAATGTTATTCATATCAAGCCTCTTGTTGAAACTCTCCTTGCGATTCCTGTGGAATATTTTAACTACCTCTATAATATTTGTCATGCTCTTAGTGATTAATAAGGGTTTACTATCATCAAACACATCATCGCAAAAATTCCTATTTTTATTTATCTGATTGTGATGATTTTGTCTATGTGCATTTTTGTCTTTAATTTTGCCATTGGTTTCAATTTTTATTCTTATTTCAACCCCATAGTGGAGCTTTATCTCTATACCTAGATTCATCTTCATTAGAATTAGATGTTGAAGAGAAAAAGAAAGATGAGGAGCTGGGACAATTACCATGGCTTCTATAGTTCTCCTTTTGGTCCTTTGATTTATCTTTTCTAGGTTTTGAGGAGGTCCTTCGCCTTGAGACCTTCCTTAGTCTAGGACTTACTCCATCTCCTCTAGGATTATCTACCTTAGGTGAATGTGGTCTTTGAGTGTACTCAGGGTGGTCATGAACATATAAAACCTTTACATGAGGTTTGTCACTATAATTTTCTTTAATATGCATCCCATTAGTTCTCCAATTGATGTTCTCTTCATATGATGCATTATCAATTCCATGTGAAAGAGACATTGTTGTTAATTTATGATGTGTGTGAATTAATATTATTCTGAAAGATAATTCGTTAATGTGTTTACAATGATCATGTATGACATAACTAATCTAGATAACTAGCATCATCCTTGGCAATAATGATGAGCAATGAGGTACCCCTTATGCCCAACCATATGAATTAGAAGTGTTCATACACAATCTAGTCAAATTATATGGATGGGACTAGTTGTGGCATCTAGATTGTTACGTCTTAATTGCAGTTCACTATCTTCCCACTTGGAATAGTGGTAGTTTTATCACCTATGGTTTATGTAGTGATCAAAAACATTAATGGCTAGAACACTGAGGGGTCCATAGGCATACAACCTAACCCTACGTATACATAAGGGATTGTTAGAGGTAGATATGGGGTACCCTAAACAATCTTATCAATTGAATAGGGACTTACTAAATGTAATTGAGATGCAACATGGTTAGCTACGATGTTGATGCAAAACAATGCTAAGTGTTCGAGCGATGTTAATGGTGTTGATGGGGTTGAGTATAGTCAGTTTTTTTTTAGCAAAAATAAGGGTGCCAACATTTAGGGGATACCACCCAAGCATAGTTTTAGGTGTAGCATACAATAAAATAGTAGAAAATGCAAGGAAAGAGAGAAAGAAATAGAACACCACCCCAAATGGGGTTGAACATAGTTAACACCAAGAGGGATCAGAAGGTATGTGGTGGACAATAGGCATAGTAGATAGTGTAGTCATAGTCTTAGGGGCATCTGGCCATGAAGATTAACATTCTACCATGTTGTCTATGCCTGCCAGGTTCGTTGCCATGGTGTACCATTGACTATGATGTTCTAGTAGATTGTGGTAAGTTATGGTGGTATGAAACTTTACCTCTCTCTAGTTCATTAGTCTACCTTTAATTTTTTATGCATCCAAAATGCCAAAATGCTCAAATTTTCCAGCCCCCAAAATGTTGAGGCTAGAGATTTCATAGGGATAGGTCTAGTGTGAAACCTAGAAGGACTACCACATGGAAAAATGGATGGTTGGGACTATTTTGTCATCCAACTATGGTTTTCACTAAGGCTAGTGGTGTTGTTATCTGCTATATTTTATTAGACTCTGCAAGACTATGATGTTGTGACTATGCTACCGACTACATGTATATGTGGCAAAAAGACCACAACATACCTGAAAATATGCAAGTTTAAAGACTACACTCTAGATGTATGCTCTTCACTATCTTGTGTGGGGTCAAGCATAGTTACAATTTTGGGAACAAAAGGAATACAAGAAAGATGCATTTTGCTAACTATGCTTGTCAAAGATGATTCAAAGTTAAGCTAAAAGCTGGTGCTGCATTGTGGAGGCCTTTGGAGGTTATTCTAGCTAACTATGCTCTAGACTGGGGGAGAGTGTAGTCCCACACTTAGAAAAATTTTGCAAAATATGACTATGTGCTAACTATGATCTCCATGAGAAGCTGACTATGCTCTCGATTAGGGATGAGCATAGTCCTAGCACCTGGAAAAGCTTGGAAAAATTAACTTCGAATTGACTATGCTTGACTACACTATAGGCTAGTGGAGAGTGTAGTCTCAACACATAGAAAAATTTTCAAAAATTGGGCCTTCATGCTAACTACACTTGACTACACTCTAGGGTAGTAGAGAGTGTAGTCTTAGCACTTAGAAAATTTTGTAGTGGCTAGCTTAACACTTAGAAAGAATTGCAAACTTGGCCTTCATGTTAAGTACACTCTCTAGTAAGCTGAGTATGCTCTAGGGTAGTGAAGAGCATAATCTTAACACTTAGAAAAATTTGTAGAAAATGCCCTCATGTTAACACTTAGACAATTTTTGGTTGAGATATTGTAGTCCAAATTTGGTGGTGTTTCATTGGTTCCTCTTTGTTGATGTTTGGACAAGTGACCCAAGAGACATCAACAAAGAATATAAAAACACCACAGTAGGCTTGGTGCTAACATTATCCTTTAGAGTGAGATTGGATGTCATTGAACCATGCTCAAGAGTGCTATGGACAATAGTATGCTCTAAGTAAAAGGTGTAGGTAATGTGCTAGGGATAAAAAGGGAGATGAGATGCAAACAGGGTGTTATGATGCAAAAACATCATGGCTAATGATGATCATTGCACCAGAGTGGCTTGCCCCTAAAAGAGTTAACTTCTCATCAGAGTACTCATGAGAGAGTTAGTGTGGATTTAGGGCTAGACTAGCTGCGAAACTACATTGCTACTAGGTTTCGTGGGGATGTGCTTTTCCCCTTTTGCTCTTTTTTTTTTCTTTTTTCAGGGTGAACCTTCTTTGGGCTCTACACTTTACTAAATTCTTGCTATGAGGTGTTTTCCATTGAGTGTACTACATGCCACAAGATGGGCTTTGCTTTGGTATTTATATAACCACACCGCATTTGTAGGATAGGTGTTTCCTCCCTAGGATGACTTGTGTTACATCTACCTATGCTTTGGCCAACCAAGAAAGTCTTACCACAAGACAACTTATGTTACATTTACCTTGGGTTATATGGTTTGACTTGGAGAGAGTGCCATATAGTCACAACTTCTATGCATAAGAGGGGTTTACAATTTTGACTATGTAGGAAACAAGAGAGTTTGGAATGCAAGAGTAAATGTGGGTAGGCTATAATGGGATAGGAGGAAATGTGCACTCTTGAGAGGCTTAGTTAGTCCAATTGTGCACATCTAAGTGCTATGGTAATTTTCTACTACGATGAAATGCACCTTTGCACATTGTCCTGGGGCTTCATCCTACAAACACAACTCATAGGAGACAAGAAAATCATACAAAACAAACTACAAATAAAATGCATGGGGCCAAGATTTTGCAAGTGATACAAAGGCTACACCAATGGTAAGAGCTCAAAAAATCAATAAAATGGTAGGGGGCCAAGATGCTGTGAGTGCTCCAAAGGTTTCACCCATGACAAGTGCCCAAAAAACTAGTACAATGATGGGGGGCCATGATGCTACAAGTGCTCCCAAGGCTACATTGGTGGTAAGAGCTCAAAAAATTAGTAAAATTGCATGGGGATATGATGCTAAGAGTAATCTAAAGGTTACACCAGTGGAAAGTGCTCAAAAATCCAAAAAAAATGGTGGGGGGTCATGATGCTACAAGTCCTCTCAAGGTCACACTAGTTGTAGGTGATTCATTTTGGGACTACAGTATCCATACCCATGTGGTGTAGAAAGGAGTTAGGGAAGGTGGGGTGGGGTGGGTAGGGGGGATTTAGAGTTATACTCTCTTTCTTGCCTACATAATTATGTGTGGCTCATCACAAACGTAGTTTAAGGTCTTGGTAGACCATGGCTTTACTAGTTTAAGATCCTAGTAGACTATGTACCTAGTTCAAGATCTTGGAAGACCATGCTATGCTAGTTTATAGTCCTAGAAAACTTATGTGTGCCAAATGAATGTGATGCCAATTTAGCATCATAGAAAATGAATGTTTTCCTAGTTTAGCATCATAGCATATGAATGTTGTGTCAATTTAACATCGTAGCGAATGGATGCGGTGCAAGTTTAATGTCATGACCCAAGGATGAGTTATGTCAATTTAGTGTCACGGTGGATGAATGCTATGCTAGTTTATTGTTATAGTAGACATGATATGATAGTTTAATGTCATAGTAGATGAATGATATGTCAGTTTAACATCATAGAAAATAAGCTGTTGTGCCAATCTAACATCATAACCCAAGGATGAGTTGTGCCAGTTTAGCATCGTGGTGAATGTACTACACTAGTTTAATGTCATAGTGGATGTATGCTAACCTTTTTGGATTTATGTGTGCTACATGTTATATGTAATATAGATTCACATATGAATGGTTCACTAGATTGGCAAACTCATTTTCATCTTGGTCAACAAGCTTGAATGCTTCGTTGTCATAGGCCTTGGTGACTAGGGTGACACGATCTGCTCATGCATAGCTATGTTATGTTCATGCAAAAAAAAAATAGAAAAATGTCAAGTGGCACGTATTTTACAAAGCCAATGTGCAAAAATGGAAAAAATAATGTAATGAAATTTGCCTAAGTATACATGCAAGTTGCTATGATAAACATGTTTGTGCTAGTTTTAGGCCTTGGTAGGCCGTATGCTAGTTTTAGGTCTTAGCAGACCATGACCACTAGTTTAAGGCCATTTTAGGCCATTGTGATGGGATTAAAAGTCATATTTTAAGGCCATTATAGGCCTCAACAGTAGTTTAAGGCCATTTTGGATCTTATGTTGCCTTAAACTAGTGACATGTAGCCCATCGCAATGGCCTACAAATCCTTCTTTCCTAAGATCCTTCAATGGTTCCTGCGTTGAGGTAAAGGGTATGGTTACCTTAGATTTCATAGCCGGGGACCAATTCCCCGCATTATCTAAATTCGTAGTCATTGAAGAAATGCCAAGGTTCAATCTGACTCTAGGACATATCTAGCTAGCCTAACTTAAAGTTGTGTCATCACCAATCCATTAAGAGATCCACCTACCTTATGAGGGTGGTGAGATCATCATACATGAAGATACGACTGTGCCAATCACGTTCTCATATCCTAAGGTAAGTCAAGAGTTAGAAATTGAGTTCGTTGAGCCTAAGGAAGAAATCACCTATGCACCTTGCTGTTTAAAACTGTCCAGTAGTGTGCATAGGTGATTTCAGAAGTATGCCAAGTGTTATCACCAGATAGTCTAGCAGTAGCAAAATTGTAATGGGACTGGAGATCCTCATTCTTCTCTCTCTCCTTTGCTAGTGCTTCTTTCAATGAATGCACTTCGTCCCATAAGTACTCAATTGAACACCTATAAGTCCAAAGTGACTTGGAGTTCTATACAATGCAACCAGAGACTGCATCGTACACATTCCTTGGGACTTGCTCAACATTCCCTGGCAATTCAAGGATAGCATCAATGTGAGTAGCTTCAGAGGGATCCGACTAGAGCTTGGTGCCTACAAGTGTAAACACCACACACAAAAATCACCTATAATCAACAATGAACCCAGACACTAAGTGCAATGCATGACATACACATACCTAGTTCTAGATGAACTTCTTGTAGGCGAGCAACAACATCATCAACAATGCCTTTAACAAAGTTTAGCTTACTAGGCATCTCAAGCCATGGTCTTAGCTGGTTGGTTGATGTAGGATGAGAAAGGGAGTTCACTTCGATTGGAACCTATTTTCTTGATACCTTTGCCCGAGATGCATGTGCCTCAAAAGTCTCAACATTTACCTCTGATGCCAAAAATAATCAAAATAATTAAGAAAAATGCATGAAAATTAAAGGGTACAAAGACATAGATCATGCTAAAAGGAACATACCGAAAAGCCCTTTGTCGTTTGGCTGGGATGGATCACCAAGCTGCAAATATCCATTGAAGAAACCATCAAGGACATCCCTTTCATTGCTAGGTTTCTTAGATGCATCCATAGCCTCTACAAGCTTTGTCCCCATGATGTCTGTCACATCTTCCTCTTGCGAGACGAGAGGTTCTTCAATCATTTCTTCTCTTTCCTTCACTTCTTCTTCCAGCCCTATGACAATCACTTCAGGATCAGTCATCAGGGTCAAAGTCTCTCTCTCCCTCTCAAGACTTTCCTCTGATGATTCTAGAATCTTAGAGTTAGCATAACATAGTATATATAACATATAGATCAAAAACAACAAATAATAAATAATTTATAACAGTAAAAAAAATACTTACTTTCCACTAGTAATACAAAACGAATCTTCTTTACTCTTGGTGGTATCACATCTGGGGCAAGTTCCCTTGGATGTTCTTTCCTCTTCACCTTCATCTTGGATTTTCCAATAGTCTCACCAATTAAACATTTAGCCATTTTCATAGACGTGCGTAACCTAGGTGGTTCCAATTCCAAGCTATCATGGGAATGATGGGAATGGGGAACCATGCCTCCAGTGGTAATTGATGCAGATTCCTCAATTTCTTTTGGTGAATCCTGGGATCTAGTGATGCTAAATAGGTGGCGAATCCATGGACGGGACAATTGTGAACGATCCCTCAAAACATGGTGGGTATCATCGTAAACCACTAAGAACTCAGCGAACCTATGTAAGTACCCCGCAAAGAAGGCAAAGGTGAAATGGGATTTAGCATGGGTGTTGGAACGTAACGAGATAACCTCCTCATGAAAACCAGCTACAAGAAATTATGCCCAATTGTAGTTTCGGCTTTTCTGTAAGACTACAAGTATGATACATGCAAACTTGATCCTAAGATTTCTCCCTTGAGAAAGAGGTTTAGGGAAAGCCCTTGCCCAGAAGAGAGGATATAGAAAATTCACCTCCAGTGATCGGGTGTCGTCTTGCATAGCAAAACCTTTACAACCCTGAGATACACCTAACCATTCCTCCAGCTCTTTTATAACCTATTCCTCCTTGGTTTCTTTATCTATGGCCACTATGGCACCATCAATGGGCACGTCAAAAAGGTCAAAAATGAATTCAGTGGTCAAGTGGAAAGATACCTTGACCCCTTAGACCCATGTGTTAAAATAGGAAGCATCATTATTGAAAGAATCAATAATGGCAACCATCATTATTGAAAGAATCAATAAATCTGAAAACAAGTCCATCACACTTGCCCAAGGAAGGCAACTGATGATCAACTCAGAAGCTCCCCTTCACAACCACTTTTGTGATTGCTCCACCTCCCCAAATTTCATAAAGAGGGTAGCCTCAGTGTGCCCCTTTATAATAGTGATTTCTTTGAGAGGAATGGCTACTGTAAAGAGAAAACATAGAGCAAAAATTTATAAGCATGGTAATGTAACCAAAAGGAAGAGAAAATGGAGTCTACGGTATGGCCATTTACCATCAGTAAGTAACATAGGTGAGGTAGGTGTAGGATCAATTCTTTGAGGTAAGATTGGCCCATTGGAAGACCATTACCCATGTAACCAACCTAGATCTTGGCAAAGTTCAAAGTCTCTTGAAAATTACCTATGGCAGTCAATGAGAACCATCTTTGTCTGGTCCAATACTGCAGCATGAAGAACAAGGCCTACCATAAATGTCTCTAGCATTGTGCATATTAAGGCAAGCCCACCATCATCATCGTGCATCCCATGTTCATCAAAATGGGGTCTACATAGAAAAACAACATTTACATTTAGGTGATATAAAATTTAAAACAGAGTCACAAGTTAAAATACAAGGGAGCATACCTGTCCACTCTATATATTGTCCTAGGTGGGTTCTGGAATAGAGTGTGCACATAGAGAGCTAGGAAAAGTGTGTTGCTACTACTGTAATGACTACATGTAGGTAGCTTCCACACACGAGTCAAGGGACATGTGGATCTAGGACCCTCGACAAGGCCTCCTACAACCTTGAAAATTCCCTCATCAATATCAATAACAAAGGCAAGCATGCCTTCTGTGGACTCGAGCAACGTTGTCTCAATGATATCACGAGCTAATTGTTCAATCAAATGAGACCATATGACCACACTAAAATGCTGCAAGATGAAGGACAAAAATGAACTGACACAGGGACAAAACCATATCACATGGGGCTTGATGCGCAAGTCATAGGGGGGGTGTGTCTGGTCGAAAGGGCCAAACGAAACAAGTACCCCAACAAGCTCAACCACTAGAACAGAAGATTTAGGCTCCCTACACATGGCCAAAACATTAGGTAAGGAAAAAAATCTAAGTGCTAACCATAGGGAGAAACCACATAAACAAAAAAAAACACATAAACAAATACTTTTGATGCCTAACTTCACCCCATGAGACAAGAGCACCAATATCTATTTAGTGTATCTGATGCTCACTAGGGTACATTAGAATCCATGCCATGATAAACCGACATAAAAATGCAAAACATAAACACTCAAGAAAAAAAATAAATGATATAAACACAAAATTGGAAAATAATGGGTATCCAGTAGCAATGCACAGCTCATGTTGGTCCCTCCCTACAACCAAGTCACATTGGTCCTTCACTGCAACTAAGTCATGTTGGACCTTCCCTGCAAAAAAGTCACATTGGACCTTCCCTACAACCAGGTCAAGTTGGGCCTTCCCTGCAACCAAGTCATGTTGGACCTTCCCTGCAACCAAGTCATGTTGGGCCTTCCCACCCCACTAGCAGCTCATGCTAGATCTTTGTCCCCAACACTCATGCTAGCGTCCCACATTATAGGTCACGCTGGAACCTACAACTTCCCCTAGAGCTCTCGCCCTACGTTCACACTGCCTACCATATTGCCAAGGAGAACAGGCCTTCCCAACTCACGCCGAGGCCTAGCCAATCACTCACAATGCCTCTCTCTGGCATCCACGATGCCTTTCCAAACAAAAACCCTCTTAGTCCACACGAGTTTCACTTCTTCCATTACCCATATTCATGCTACTAAGAAGGTTAAAAACCTTGCTACCCTAGGCAAAATCTAGAGATGTGCAGTCATGCTACTCTAGGAAAAATCCAGAAATGTGTAGTCACGTTGACTTGGGGAAAAACTCAAAAAATTGCAAGTCACACTGCCTAGGGACAAAAATCTCAAAATTGATAGGTCACATTGCCCTAGGAAAAAATTTAAAATGTGCAGTCACACTGGGCTTGTTCAAAATGTGCAGTTATGCTACCCCTTCAAAACTCAAAAATGGGCATTCACATTGCCCCTTCGAAATTGAGAATTTACAGTCATATTGGCCATTCTTGCCCCTCTAGAAATCCAAAATTTTTGTAGTCATGCTACCCTAGTAAAAAACTCAAAAATTTCAAGGGACAAAAATCCAAAATTGCAAGTCACACTACCCTCCAAAACTAGAAAATTATTCCCAAAAATCCAAATTCATGCTATTCATTCCTTTCCCCAAAAATTCAAAGTCATGCTATTCATTCCCTAACCTGAAATTCATAGCCACGCTGCCAAAGATGCCAAGAAGGACAAGACAGTCACATTGTCAAGAAGGGTAGAGGGCTCATGCTGCAAACCCCAAGCTCATAAATGCATCTCATGCTACGACTCAAAAGAGAAGCCTTCCACCCCACACTCACGTTACACCCACAAACCCTATGAAAATCATGCCATGATTCCAAAAATCCCCAAGCCCAAATCACACCACAAAATCTCACCCTAGGTAACGTTGCTTGCAAAAATACCAAAGAAAAATTGGGGGTAAATAATTTACCTATGCATGGCTTTCTTCCACGTCAGAATCCTAGCTTGGGGGAGATGTTGGAGGAGCTATTCACTCTCCTCCATGAATGCCAAGGCTACCTACTTCCTTCCATTTCCCTTGTCTTTCATGGTCACACTAACGCTGATTCTAATGCCTTGGCTCACGCTGCACTCTAGGTAGGTCACGCTGTCCTTCCAAGTTCTAGCAACTCATGTTAATAGAAATGAGGCCTTCTATTTCAAAAATTCCCTTTTCTATTCCCCCTAGTAATTTAATTTAATTTAATTTATTTAATTTTTTTCCTTTTATTTTAGTTCCTCTCCTTATTTTAATTACATGTTGTTGTTCACACCATCTTTGCCTTGTGCTTGCCTAACTTTCCTTGTCATTCCAACCCCCTCGAAATGAGGCCTAAAATATCTTATGAAAAGAGGAGAAAAGTGCAGAAAATCAACAATGATAAATAAATAAATATATAAACGTATGGAAATGGAGTCAAATTCATAAAAATTTGAAATCCTCACAACCTTATTGTTCACTCGAAAATTTAAAATTTAAAAATGTACAACTTAAAAGTCAAAATTTAAAATTTAAAAATTTTTAAAAACAATGCATATACTCAATCCAAAGGACAAGTCAACATGTGGCCCGGTACGACCTTAAACTACGATGTGGCTCGGTATGGCCTTAAACTGCCATGACTTCCACCGCATCTCTGAATTTTTTCCAATGCATAGTTCACTTATATTTAGTAACTCCTTCGCCAAGAGGGTGTCTCTTACTCCACTCCCATTTTAAATTGGTAGGAGCAAGCACATGGCCACCATGAATATCCTCTCAACATTGTCTCTCGATGGACCATATGGGGAGGTAGAAAGGGCAATCAACCTAGAATCCTTGGATTTAAGTCTGTCCACCTATACCAATTTAATAGCCTCCACTCAAGAAACATTAGATTGGCCTAAAAACATGACTAAAACTCTAGATCTAGAAGCTAATAGTATCATTGAAGATCCTCTAGTTGAAATCCCCATTACCATAATCAATGGTGAAACCAGAATAATGAAATTAAGTGCCTTACTAGACTCGCAACTGATAGGTGACATCAGTCAAGTGTTAAAAGATAACATAAAAATGTTCGCATGATCATATACAAACATGCTAAGACTAGACCCCCGGATCATCCAACACAACATTATTCTTGATGAAAAAATTAAACTGATAAAGCAAAAAGTGAGGAAGGTGAAACCCGAAGTTGCATTGGTTGTCCGTGCTAAAATCACAAAATTCTATCAAATTGGTTTCATCCAGGCCATTGACTATTCTAATTGGATATCAAACATTGTTGTAGTCCCCAAGAAGATTGGTAGTATACGCATATGCATTGACTTATGTGGTCTCAACACAGCCACTATAAAGGATGATTTCCCATTACTAGCATTGATCAACTTATTGACATGACTACTGGGCATGCACTATTATCCTTTATGGATGTATTTTCAAGATACAACCAAATAAGAATCAACCTAGAACATCAACTTAGGACAACTTTCATGATACCTTGGTGTACATTTTGCTATACAATGATGCCATTTGGCCTTAAAAACATAGGAGCTACATATCAACGAGCAATGACATACATATTTAGTGATTACATGCTCAATTTGCTCAATGATTATGTTGATGATATCATAGTCAAATCTAAAATAACAGAATAGCATGCAAAATATCTAGACTTAGTGCTTAAACATTGTATCAAATATGACCTTAAACTCAATCCAAAGAAGTGTGTCTTTGGTGTCAAAACAGGTAAAATGGTTGGTTTTGTAGTATTTGAAGCAAGAATATGAGTAGAACCTGATAAGGTTAAGGCAATAACTAATATGCAACCACCAAAAAACCTTACCAAATTATGCAGTCTTCAACGTAGGCTACAATTCATTAGACATTTTATCAAGAGGTTGATCGACAAGTTGAGACCTATGTAGCACCTATTATGAAAAAATGTGCATTTTCAATGGACCCAACAATGTCAAGAAGCATTCAAGAAAATAAAGCAAGAACTGGCTCAACTACCAACTGTCTATTCCCCTCAAAGTGATAAACCTTTCTACATCTACCTTGTAACTTTTAATTCTTCCATTTCGTCAATGCTTTGTTAGAAATGTCAAGATGGAGCCAAGATCCCTATATATCATCTAAGCCACACTTTAATTACCTATGAACAATGATACAACGACATAGAAAAATCATGCCTCAACCTCATCTTCTCCTTGAATAAATGATGGCATTATCTCTTCTATAATTAGGTTTACATCATTTGTAAGGATAATGTACTTCGTGTCATCACTAACAACATCTAAAAATCGAGTAGGATAGCTAGATGGAAAGTAATGATCGTAGAGTTTGACCTACACTATGTTACTCAATCTTCCATAAAAGGTCAAGCGATAGTCACACAATTAGTCATCTTGCTGATACATGATCAAGCAATAGTCAACCCTAAATTCCCTGATGAGAATGTCAGTAGTATAGACACTGTACATGATAACTACAAGGCAATCCTTTTCTTTGATGGAGCTTCAACCTCCCAAGGAGTGAGTGCAGCGGAACTTTTAGCATATCCCTCTAGATAAGTCCAATCCTTCACCTATTAATTAGCCTTTCCTTGTACCAACAACATGGTAGAATATGAAGGTCTTCTTAAAGGTCTTCAAGTAGCATTGACTTCAGGAATCTCATGTCTTGTAGTTCAAGGGGATTCACAATTAGTCATTAACCAAGTCACTGAATTTTATGCATGTAAGGCTATCCATTTGCAGCCATACTATGATTTCACTAAACATCTACTAGGGAAACTAGTAGAAATGAATATACAACATTTCACTAGAAGTGAAAACACCATTTCTAATGCACTCGCCACACTAGCCTTAAACATGACACCTGAAATATTCCATGCATTGCCTAGCTCTATCAAAAATTGTGCCGAACCTATAATTAACACCCATAATGAAATGCCTCTAGCATTCGTTAGTACAACACAGATAATATAATGGTACAATGATATAAAAGAATACCTTCTAAGAGGCAAACCTCCACAAAACTTGACAAACGCTCAAAAGGACGTCGTGCGAAAACGCTCTCGACAATATGCGTTAATAGGAGACATCTTGTATCGCGAATCCTATGAAGGCATTTTACTGATGTGCGTTAGTAGTGTCAATGGTCAAACAATTGTAGAAAAAGTCCACGAAGGACTTTGTGAAGGGCACATTGCACCTAAAGCAATGGCAATGAAGATTAGGTGCCTAGGCTACTACTGGCCACACATGGAGTACGATTGTATCTCCAAGGTTAGAACATGTGACATTTTTCAAAAGTATGGTAATCTAATACATGTGCCACCTAACGAACTACATACAATGCAAATCACATGGCCATTTCAAAAATGGGAATTAGACTTAATTGGACCAATAACACCATCATCCTCTGCAGGACATAGCTTCATTATCACTGTAACTGAATATTTCACAAAGTGGATGGAAGCTATTTTCCTTAGGATGACCACATCAAAACACATTTTCACTTTCATAATAGAAAATATTGTGACTCGTTTTGGTATTCCAATGACCATCATTACTGACAATGGGCCATAGTTCAACAGTGCAGATACTAAAAGCTTTTGTGAAATCCTAGGTATTAAACATGCATTTTCATCACCTTAGTACCCACAGAGCAATGATCAAGTGGAGGCTACAAACAAAACTATCATCATGGTGCTCAAAAATATGCTAAATCAGAGCAAGAAATGATGGCCTGAACAATTGGTCTATGCATTGTTGGCATACAGAACGACACATTGAACATCTACAGGTAAAACTCCATATAGTCTTGTATATGGATCTGAAGCTATTTTATCTTTAGAATTACAGGTTCCCTCATTGCGGATAGTTCTCTCGGGCCTCCTCGATGAAAGTCAAAACTATGAACTACACATTGCTGACCTTGATTCAATAGAAGAAGAATGTGTACAAACGCTTGATCAAATAGAAAGGTAAAAAAATAATAGAGGCAAAGGCACAAGCACAATCTCCATAAATGCCAAATCAAAGAAGGAGATCTAGTCCTTAAGGCCACCCGTGAACATCCAAATAAATTCTCAGCCAACTGGGAAGGGCCTTCCTTGGTTACCAAGGCATACAATAATGGAGCATTCAAACTTGCTGACATGGATGGGAACGAGTTTGATAACCCTACAAATCATTTGTACTAGAAATAGTACTACGTCTAATAACAATTGAGGTATAGAACAGTCCTGGCATCATGACTTAAAATTGATACCATAGAATAGTCCTAGCATCATGACTTAAAAATAATACTAGAGAATAGTCTTGGCATCATGACTTAAAACTAATACCACAGAACAGTCCTGGCATCATGACTGAAAAATGATACCACAGAATAGTCCTGGCATCATGAATTAAAACTGATACCATAGAAAAGTCCTAGCATCATGACTTAAAACTGATACCATAGACAAGTCCTAGCATCATGACATAAAACTAATACCACCGACAAGTCCTAGCATCATGACTTAAAACTAATGCCACAGACAAGTCTTAGCATCATGACTTAAAACTGATGCCACAAAATGTCATGGAGTCATGACAATAAATCAACACCACAGAGCTCTATCTGGTATGACGCTAAACTGCCATATCTCTCCGCCATGACATAAAACTAGAATTTAAAGTCCACTAAGATGATAAATTGGTTTTCCTCTTCACAGTCTACTTTGACTATAAACTAGTAATGCATCGTCTACTACAACACTAAACTGGTACCGTCCAAGGGGTTACCATGTGAAACTAACCCACAACAGTCCACTAAGACTATAAATTGATGACAACATCAATGACTAGGAAAAACTGAAAAGATGTGTTGCTGTGATTGGCTGTTCATGTTCATGTTCCACAAAATACTTGCTACATAATTTGTCTCATGGATCCTAATGAAGTTGATGTTGTTCATGATCCTGTCTGCTCTGAAGAATTGCAAACAGTGGCTCCATCTCTTTGTTTAAAGTGCTTAGTTAACTAATTCATTTGTGTTTTTTTCTCATCTTCTTGGAGTTGTGTTTGTATGATGACATGCCTAAGGCATTTCTGCATGGATGCACTTCATTGTGATGATGAGGTATCACATTCTTCTTAATGCACGTAATTGGGTTAATCAATCTATTCATAAGTACATTCCCAACTCTTGATACATCCCCTATTTCTCCATCATGTCCCAATTTTCCTATTTAATTACACCCCTGGATACATTCCACTCAGTTCAAAACTCTGGATACACTATTGCACACTGAGACTCTCTAAGCAGTTGTGGTGCAAAACACAGTACACAGTACATGATGCAAAATTCAAGTGCTTGAACACGAGCACAACACTAAAAGCAAGCTCTTTTAAAAAGACCACAGAGAAAAAGAAAATAAAGAAAAAAAATACAAAAAAAAAGAAAATAAAAGAAGAAACAAAAAAGAAAAAGAAAACAAAAGGGTCAAAGAGAAAAATGCACGAAAAAGGTCTTCATCATCCTGTTGACATCATAAGCAAAAGACTATTGGCTATTGTCATATAAGTCCCAAGCGAGAAGGAAATTGTCTTGAAAAAAAGTTACACTCATGTCTCAAAGAGATCATGTTGCACATCATCGTGTGGCTTTGGCTATTTACAATGGGCCCCTTAAACACTCTATAAGAGTTCCTTTTCTCTAAAGAATGCACTCCCTATGTCTTGGCTCTGAATTTTCTGAACACTGGCTATGGACAAGGGTGAAAGATATAGCTCATTCGTGTGAGAGCATTCCTCTCCCACAATCCCAACAACAATCATAACCCTTGATCAACTCATAACTTCCCCTGGTTACAATCCCTTGCATCTTGAACTACATTCCCTCGAACCCACATACTTTTGAAAATGGTGCGATGACATCCGACCAAGGGTCAATGGTTAATGCTTGATGCTTTATTGTTCATGGTGTTTTGTGCTTCTTTGTTGATGCCTCTCAGGTGGATTCCTCCAGACGTCAACAAAGAGGGGCCAATGGAACACCACTAATTTTAGCCTAATTCTTTAAAATGAGAACGACGCAAGCCCTTTTGAAGTTTTGGTAGGCAAAATTTGGCTAAGGCATGGAGCTCACACCTAGCTTGCCCAAGGCACATTACTCACCCTCAGCATGAGCAACTTCACATAGTGTCAAAATTGGGTTAAAATGATCATTTCTAAGTGGTTTTCGGGAGTCATGCTGCATGTCACACTGCTGCGTAACTCCAGTGTGACCAACTTTTGGAGCCTCAAAACTAAGTAAAAATGATTTGATTTCAAGGGTGCAAGTCATCATTAAGGTCCACGATTGATAACTATGGGTCCTAGCCTTTAAAAATTCTAGATTTCAACTCAAAATTACAAGTTTTTGAGGTCAGGTTGCAGGTCACGCTGTAGTGTGAGTCCAACATGACCTACCAAAAGTGGCTCTGAACAAGGCATATTCAAGCTCAAATTTTGACTTGTAGGGTCAGACACAAGTATGCAACTATTGCAGTCAAGAATCAAGCTTTAAAGTTCAAAATTTGGTAAAAATTTCAAGTCTTTGCTTAGCGTTCTGTAGGTCATGTTGTAGCATGAGTGCAGCATGACCTATCCAAAATGGCTCCAAATCAGACATGTTCAAATTGAAATTCAGATTTCAGATCACTCTCAAGGTTATACATGTTTAAGGAAATAGTTGCATTCAAAGAATAGGCTTCAGAAATCAAAATTTGATGTCAAATGTCTCATTTTATTTCACTCAGGCTGAGGTCACGCTGAGAACATGCCCAGCATGACTACCTAGCATGAGTGTCTATTGAACGTCCAGTGTGAATGCAAGTAGGCACACCTCAAAAGCCATGGAACCACCTGAATCAGCATCCTGCAGCAATCAAAGTGGTCAAATCAAAGACCCAAAAGTCTCAAGCAAGCTAGAACCAATTTCTTTTGTTGTAAATTAATCATTTTCTTGTAAATCTTCATTTGTGGGCTTGTCAGGCCCTCACAGTCTAAAGTACATGTACTTCCATGGGCTTGAGTAAGCCACACATTGGAAGATATGATGAATCTGGTCAAAACGTAGCCTGCATACACGTGACCAACTCACACATAGCTATCCATCAGACATGTGTCACTTAATCCATTTTCCTCTCATCTCTTGACCGTCGATTCAATTCTTGAATTATGTGCCCAAGCCCAGCCCAACCCTATAAATACCCTATCAATTTACATAAATGGGGTTGGCAATTTTTGAGTTAAATGGCTTAGAAAACTTAGATCATCAATCCTTGGGCGCTCGGCACACTCTGACTCCTAGCATCCAAGCACATCTGAAACACATCACATCACATTACATCACCCCGGGGCTTGGTGCTTGACCTGCGATCTACATGTGTAGCTACTCTTTGACCGATGCACATCTTTTCTATGTAGTACAATACAACTCATTTTTCCAGCCATTATTATTCTGTTTACTCTATTTTACATTTAGTTTACATTTCATTTTACATTTTTTTTATAATACCAGTTCTACATACATTTCTATATACATTTCGTGTGCACTGTTTACATTTTAAAACATAGTTATGATAACCCCAATGCAAGCCATAGTTTACGCTCAAGGAAGTCCTTGGTTGATTTGCGTGCAGACCATCCAAGGCACTCGTCCTTCGTTTACTTTTCCAGCTTGCCCTTGAGGTGAAGGCAGGGTCAATTGTGTCTGCCCAACGATCTTTTAGTGTTTGTTTTCCCTCCAGCCTTACACCGATGATTTAGGTTAGTATAGCTACTACATTGATTATGGGTTTTCATTGACACTAATAGCATTGAAGACATAGCCTACATAGTCCATGTTTAGAGGATCCTTGTACACCCTCATAGATTTGTTCTAAGATCTAACTAGGTTATTAGCATTAAGAACCAACTCACCTCTATCAAACGTTCATTGGAAGTCATCCTACAGAGCTATGCAAAAAATTGGTGTTGTGACTAGGAAACTAGTGATAGTCGTAGAATTGATCCAGCCTAAAGTGTTTCAAGACTAGGGGCTCATTTGAGATTACCAACATGAGATTCCTTAGGAGCTCACAATATCTATTGTGTCTTTTGCGAGCATCTTCAAACATCTTCTTGTACTAGATGTGTTCCATGTTCAATAGTTTGTCTAATAATTGCAAAGGTTTTAATGGTAACAGAGTGTACTTGAAGCAATCCTTGCACTCAAAGTTAGGCCTTAGAGTGGCTTGCTCTATAGCCATTAGTTTCATGGGCTAGTTAGTTGCTATAGTGCTAGGGCTGGTAGTTTTGTTGTTGGAGAGGGCCTTGGGTGGCCTAGCTATTGGCCTCAATTTGGTTATTTTAGCCTCTTTTGCCATAATTACCATGGTTACATTCTACTTTCCTTTGTCCTTGTCCTTCCTCACATGTAGGTTTTTGTAGGCCACATAGGCTAGGTCCTTACTAGCTTCAGCTACATCTTGTATGGTCTTGGTCTAGGCAAATGCTTGGATTAAATATTATGAGGCCAAGTAGTATAGTTTTGACTTTATGAAGTCATTAACTACACCCTTAAAGATGGCTAGGAGGTGCATCTTAGCTATTGGGTCTCGAATTTTGTTCAATGAGGTGCTCTAGCATTTTATGAGTTTTTGTACAAGCTCTAGATAACTCTACTTCATCTACATAAGTTGGTCTAGGGTGGTTTCAAGCTTCAAGTTGTATTTGAAGCATGTCACAAACTAGCTAAAATAAATACTCTACTATATGAACTATTTTAGAGGAGGTGGCCTTAAGTCACTTCATCTCCTCTATGAAGTTTTGGATCAGTTGGAATGCCTTATTGAAGTTTTGGGATGTTGTAATGGGCTACGCTAGTTGTGCTACCTACTATGCTAGTTATGTGGTCCATGACCTAGTTGTAGGTTGTAGGACCACACAAGGTGCCTGCTGGATTGACTATGTTATGGGTGTAAGAATTAGGGTGAACCACACATGTGTCGATTGGACCACTATTAAGGGTGTCAATGAAACTGGTAGGACATAAGGTGCCTAAGTCATTTGGGGCTAGGACACATGCATTGTGTGAATGTAAGGCTGAGAAAGCATGGTTGCTACTAGTAGAGATGAATGAATAGGCTATGATAATCCCACAAGGGGCAAGTTAATAGGAGGTAGTGCATCTTGACATGTATTTTGCATCTAGTGCATCACTATCATAGGTGTAGACTTGGAAGGTAACTTTGGGGCTATGACCATCTCAAGAAAGGTAAGTAGACAGGATTGTGGAAGGGTTAGACTAGGGGTCACCCATTGGAAGGCTATGTGGAAGGAGTTCTCATGCTCAGAATGAGCTTTGAACTCATCTTCTTCTTTCTATAGGGGTTCTTCATAGTTTTTCCCTACTTCATACTCATTTTTTCAAATGAGCTAGGCTAGTATCCAACAATAGGGTTCTATGAGTAGGATGAAGTCAACTGAGGAGAGGATATAATCTAGTCCATTTTGGTGGATAGGCTCATAGCATCATTTCACTTCCATGTCCAAGGGGTCTATGAATAGGCATGTTTGGATCTTTGCACATATGAAGTTATATTGTTCATCATTTAATGTAATATATTTGGGATTTTGGCCACGTAGCCTAAGGAATTACCTTGGCTCTACGATAGCAGGATTGGTAGAATGGTCAATCCTAGTTTGTTGTTGGGTGGTCAAGATAGCGAGTGTGCTTGGGACTGATGCCAAAGGTTGTTTAGAACTCATGTGTGCAGATTAAATTACAGAGGTTTCTAGTTGCAAAAAAAGTGGCTAACTTTGTTGATTGCAAAAATAGCTAACTCTAGAGACTATGCTCTCTATGCTGAGAGCTAACTACACTCTCTACTAAGCACCTAGAATTTGGCTAACTATGGGAATGTGTAGTGCTACACAAGGTTTTGAAGGAACTTACTATAGGATCCAATCTACACTAAACTAGTTAGTAAATGATGCCTACACTAGCCTAAGATCTAGGTACTACTGCACACATAGTAGGTGCACATGGATGTCAAGGTCTACGTTACCTTGAAACTAGAAAAAATGATGTAGAGACCACATGAGACAACTGCACTGGAGATTGAAGAGGAAAATGATTCAAGCCCTTCTTCTAGCACCAAAAAACTATAGTGATTGAAAACATTAGTAGCTAAAACACTAAGGGATCCATGGGTGCACATCCTAATCTCGTGTCTACATGAGGGCCTACTAGAGATGGAGGTAGGATGCCTTGAATGATCTGATCAATCAAATAGGGACTTACTATATGTGATTGGGGTGTAGCATGGTTAGCCACAATGCTGATGCAAAATGATGTTAAGTATTTGAATGATATCAATGGTGTTGATGGGGTTGAGTGCAATCAAGTTTTTTTGGCAAAAATAAGGGTGCCAACATGTGGGGGCTACCATCCAAGTAGGGTTTTAGATGTGGCAATGTGAGAAAATAGTAGAAAATTCACATAAAATGCTAGAAAATACAAGGAAAGAGAAAGAGAAATAGAACACCACCCCAAATGGGGTTGAGCGTAGTTAAAATGAAGAGGGGTTAGAAGGTATGCAATGTACAACAAGCATAGTGGATAGCATAGTCATCATCTTGGGGACATCTAGCCATGCAGAGTAACACTCTACTATGGTCTCTATGCCTACTAGGTTGACCACTATAGTGTACCATCGATTATGGTGTTTTGATAGACTACAGTGAGTTACTGTGGTATGCAACTTTTCCTCTCTTTGATTCGCCAGTATTCCTTTGGTTTTTTATTTCCAAAAATGCAAAAATGCTCAAATTTTCCTACTTGCCGCAAATTTTCCAACCCCAAAAATGTTGAGAATGGAGGTATTTATACGGCTAGGTTTAAAGTTAAACATAGAGGAATTGCCACATGGCAAAGGGGATGGTTGGGACTACACTGTCACCCAACTATGCTCTTCACTAAGGCTAGTAGTGTTGTGCTCTACTGTACTCTACCAGACTCTATGAGAGTGCAAGACTATGACTATGCTGCCGAATACATATATGTGTGCCAAAAAGATTGCAAGGTACCTTAAAATATGCATGTTTGAAGACTATGCTTTAGGACTATGCTCTCCACTATCTTGTGAGGGGTTAAGCATAGTTACAATTTTGGGAACAAAAGGGATACAGAAAAGATGCATTTTGCTAACTACACTTGTCCAAAATGACTTGGAGCTAAGCTAAATACTATTATTACATTGTAGAGGCCTTTGGAGGCTATTCAGCCTGACTGTGCTTTGGACTAGGGGAGAGCATAGTCCCACACTTAGGAAAATTTTGCAAAATATGATTATGTGCTAACTGAGCTCTCCATGGAAGGCTAACTATGCTCCTTATTAGGGGTGAGCGTAGTCCCAACACTTGTCAAAACTTGCAAAAATTGAATTCTAGTTGACTATGCTTGACTATGCTCTGGGCTGGTCGAGAGTGTAGTCTTGACACTTAGAAAAATTTGCAAAAAACTAGTCCTTCATGCTAACTATGTTTGGCTATGCTTTGGGACAGTGGCAAGCATAGTCTTAGCACTTAGAAAATTTTTCAATGGTTGACTTGACACTTAGAAAAAATTGCAAACTTGGCATTCATGTTGACTATGCTCTCTATTGAGTTGAATATGCTCAAGGGTAGTGGAGAGCATAGTCTCAACACTTAGAAGAATTTGCAAAAAATGGCCTCATGTTGACACTTAGATAGAATTGCAGTTAGGATGTGTAGTTTAAATTTGATGGTGTTTCATTTTAGTCCAGACTGACACATATGATACTTGATGTTGTTTTGGCCTTATGCTACTCCTAAGGATAATAGGGAAATCAATCAATTAATTAATTAATAATGAAAAGTAAAGTCTAAAATAGCCTATGTGTGATGGGTATTCATTCCTAACCCTTCGTACACGTCTTGGACCTTGTACAAATACCAATGGAATTATCAAGAATATTGTTAGTGGGTGTACCAAATGATAACACTACTGGGTTACCAAGTAATTACTCTTAAGTGCTCACAATTTATCATACTCATTCTTCTTAATGATAGAAAAAATAAACAGCAATAAATGATAAACATTAACTAAGGAAAATGGTAAACATTTAAGTAATTAAAAATAATATAGCTAAGTGGATGCTACAATGATGGAAGTAATCTTGATCTTTATTGCAGAACATGTAACATGTTCAAGTACATCACATTTGAATAATGATGTCATACAAGCACCTAACATCACACTGTGGGCATATATTAGAAACTAACAAAACTTCTCTATGTCTATTCTAAAATCTATTGAAATCTATCAAAATCTATATGAATCTATATGAAAACCATGCACCCATGTGTTGTATTTATAAGCTAGCATGGATGAGGTGATATTGGATCCCCGACATTAAGGGTTATGCCCTAATATTGGATATCTAATATCAGAGTCCTACCAAAAGATGACTCATCATATGAAATTAAAATTACTAACATTCCTCTATAATTTGAGTTGGGGTCAATCAAACATGGATTCTATTTCTATAATCAATAGAGAGGATACATAAAACCATTATTAGTATCCCTAACAACCTAGCAATCCCTTCTTCTCTAGTGCTATCTCCTTAAGAATAATCATAATACTAATAACCATCAAAAATTTCAGATCAAGATAAAAGTATACATGTAAACATTCTAGATATTAACCAAATCATCTAGTAGTGGATAATAATGAGACTTAATACAGATATCAAATATGATGAGACCCTCTAGATGGCACCTCACTTAGTGATGAACTATCATCATTAGAAAGCTATAGTTTTGGTCATAGACATATTCCCATTTAAAATCTCAAAAAAATTTAAAAATAAATATAAGTTATGAAAATATAAATGTAAGTAAAAAGAATCTTATGAAAATTTCAATTTAACAAAACAATCACTCTTCTATCTTGAAACCAACAAATATATATGTCTTCTATGTTTAACCATAGAAACTTGAAATAGTATAAAAGCCTATCAATATATTTGGAAATAAATGGAAATGAAAATAAATAAAAATTAAAAACACATATAACTTCTTGAGATGAACCCCATGACATTTTTAGAATTCTAAATTGACTTCCCAACTATCCTAAATCTACTAAATTGACAATATTTCAAATAATTTTAGAAAAATGAAAAAAACATGAAAACCTAATTATTGTATCAAAAGAACACAAAAATATTATGACACTAGTTAATATGGTTTGTTCTACAAGAACATTAAGTAATTTAATCCTACCTTTATATTTCACTAGCTTTTCACAGTTATATGCCTATTTGTAAAACCTCTGCTACCACTACACATTCCTAGATCTTGGGTTTTTGATGATTTTCAAAGTGAAGGTAACCTACACAATAGGGTGATCTAATTGAGACTAATGTAGAATAGAGGGGCTAACCCATTTGATGGAGGAAACCAAATTGTTAAAAAACCAATTTTTAAAATATTTTTCTATGATATCTTTGTAATCTAGATGAGTATTAACTTGATCCTTGACTTCTCAGAAATATCAATTTATTATCTATAAGCCTATAAAATCTTAGAATAATTAATATTTATTTTATGATTAAAATCTAGCCTACAAAAGAG
This sequence comes from Gnetum montanum, assembly GCA_015680685.1. NCBI lineage: Eukaryota > Viridiplantae > Streptophyta > Gnetopsida > Gnetales > Gnetaceae > Gnetum > Gnetum montanum. The sequence continues at coordinate 77,953 of MNCI01032182.1, read as the reverse complement.
GTTTGGATAAAATTGTTTAGTATCTAAAATATAAATTGGTAGTTTGTAATATGAATATCTCTATGATCTACAAAAGTTATAAAGTAAGTAAATACATGATATGAAGATCTTTGAATAATCTAACTTCTTATAAAATTTAATATTGACTTAATGTATTTTATGATTAAAATATTTTATAAAATAGTAGCCCCAAATGTTATTTTACTTAACAAAAATTAAATAAAGTTTAATGACACCCAAAATCTTGATGAATTTATTAAATTCTAATGTCCAATTGATGTTGTAACTAATTAAAGATGAAATAAAATAACAATGATCAATGAAGAATGAATTTTATAGACTAATGATTTGTAAATAATTGGTTAATGAATTGGTAAATGTTAGTGAATGTGATGAATGTTGAATGATGATTGATACAAATTGTTAAAGTCCTCAATAATGAATTGGTAAATAAGTGATGAATAGTTGATAAATTTGACAAATATAAAGAGAAATTTTGTAATAAAATTAATCTTCTTATTTCATAATCAAAATATTAATAACATACCTATGTATTTATAGAAATTTAATGAGGTCATGATAGCTATAGTTCAGACAAGTCTTTTTAGCTAAAAATTGGGCTAAAATTTCAAGGGATGTAAGAGATTGGGGCTATTATTCAATTATATATATCCATAAATATTTTTAAAAATATAAAATAAATGGATTTTTTATATTTTATATTATTTAAGATAAAAAATCAAATGAAAATTACATGTATTTTGTCCTTGTATTACAAAAGTTCTAACTTGTCCTTTTTGAAATACTTATCTTTGAACTTTATCTTCTTGATAATAATTTAACTTGCTATATTTTCATAACCAAATGTGTCCTTTAATAACTTTGAATCTTTATTTATGAATACTCTTACGGGTTCTTATGTTTGACTAATAAAAGCACCAAGTCTTACTCTTTTACTTTTATGAAACATTCACAATTGACTTTAGAACTCATCTAATGCCATTCTATACTAAATCATAATGGAAATATCCAAAGGTTTTTCCCCTTCTGGAATGGAAACCGAAAGGAGTGTGAAGATCCTTACGAGTTTCATGATATGTTAACCATTACCTAAACCACTACATGGTCCTAATTCCTTATGTTTTGCATCACAAAAATATGCAGGCTTGTGAAGAATATATGACTCTAATGCTTAAGTTATCATCCTCCTATACAAAGTGGGGCTTAGGCCTAGATATGTTAGAGTAGGAACACACCTTAGCTCTTTTAAGGGAATGATGTCTTATGTATATGGTAGTGATCTTGGACATGTTGTATATGTTATGTTGGTTCAATTACTTATATGATTATGAAGGTATACTTATAATGCTATTATCTCATGGACTACTATGTTACATATGTGTTGTGTACTAATGTTGTGCCTATAGGTTCTTGCAAACAATTGAGTTGTAGTCCATCATCAATTCACTCTATAATAGTTATTGACTTTGGAACTCTTGGGTGATGCTAAATGGTACTTTTCTAAAGCAATGCTACTACACTTGGTATTAAAGCTAAGGTTTTGATTTAAGAGGAATACATATTCAAGTATATTTTCAAAGTGGTAACAAGTGATAGTTGAGATGGTTAAGGACAAGTCAATAGAAATTAGTCCTACTTTTGTAGAGAATCTAATTATGAAAATAGTTGTTACAAGTAGGTGATGCAATCATGTATCATCTACTTGGAATAAAAATGACTAAATGATTCAAGCATTAGTTGATTATGAGGAAGTTACTTCTATTTTTATGAGCTCTTACATAAACACAAACATGCATTACCTCAAATTTTGTATTAAGAAATCATAGGATGTGCCAAGAAAGTTTTGTTAATTATATATGTTTATGTTAAATATTTGTGTGTTCTTAAGTATGTTATGATTAATTATGCAAGAAAGACATTCTCTTCTACTAGTTAATCCTTTTCAATTAAGATGGTGATTTCATCATGTTTTGAGTATGATGAAATGTGTTAAAATGATGCTTCTTATTATAATGTGTTACTTTTTTTGTATGATTCTTCTTATATCCATTAAGCTTGTAAGAGTCTTTGGCTTGAATGCCTTAAGCACTCCATAATTTAGGGTTATGATATGATGGTTTTGTATTTGTGTTATGAAGCAAAACTTGAATTCTCATCTTGGGATTCTTTGCAAATGGTGCTTTCGTGGATCAACTATCCATATAAGAAAATTGATAGCAATTTCAATTTTCCTATTTAGAATTTAATGTTTGAGGTATTTGTCCCCATGTCTTTGTTTCTAGATGGAAATTTTAGTATGTAAATTCTTTGGTGCATTAATATCTTAGTTTTTTAATTCAAATTTTATTGTTTAAAATTTAATTTAATTTAATATGTAGTTCTTTTGAAAATGGATGATGATTCATCCCTATGTAAAACAACATGATGCATTGTTATCAACTTGTGAATGGTTAAAAATAAAAGTACTTATGTGCTTTATTCAGTGAATTGCAATTTATGAATAGTAGGATAATTAAGAAAGTTTTTGAAAGAATGGTAATTATAATGGATAAATATTTTTATTCATCACCTTTCTCTTATGATCAACATCTTGCATAGTTAAGGACTTAAAAAGATTATCTTCTACTTGTATGATATGGTTCTTTTGGTTAGCTATAAACATTATGTCAAAGAGTGGTTCTTGTTTGATGAGAAATCTTAGCAAATATTATTTCCAATTCTAGATACTTTATTGATTATAATAAGGAATGTGAAATGTGATTTTATGTTAACCACATTAATTAAAGGTAGAAAATCAAAATTTTAACTAATACAGGTTGTGTTAAAGAGGACTAAATGTGATTAGTTTGCTACTACCACTTCTTGGATGGCTCAAAGCACCTATGTGTTGTGTGTAAAAGAAAAAAAATAAGAAAATAAAAAAATAAAGAAAGGAAAAATGGAGAGAGGGAGAGAGAGAGACCATGCACAAGTATGTGGGGAGAGAGAGTATGGTGAGGTAACTCCAAGCAAGGAGCACATGTTCTTGATTATTTATTTGATTAGAAAGAATAAATTTCTATAATGAATTTGCATAGGAACTACATGTTCTTGATTGTATCTTTATGTAGGAAGCACATATTTCTATCATGACTTTGAGTAGGAAGCCAATGTTTGTATATTATGTGTTTGAGTAGAAAGCATAAATTTTACCATGACTCTAAGTAAAAAGAATATGTTATTAACTATGAATTTTATTAGAAAGAAAAATATTGGGAATTGTGATTCTAAGTAGGGAGCATAAGTTTGAGGATGAAGGAATGTGTATCTCCAAATTTCTACACATGTTTATTACTAAAATGCATAGTAAGATGATTTGCATTTTAGGAAACTTTTGCTTTAGGCTAAAAGGTTGGTATTATTTTTATGAAAAAGGATAAATATTTTTCTTTCTTGACCTAGATTACATGAGCATATATAAAGTTTTATTAGATTCCAATTTAAGTTTAAAATTTGTGCATTATGGTTAATAACCTTAGTGATTGATCCTTCTTATATAAAATTGTTGGATGCCCTATGATTTATTCAATAATTTTAATATCTACTTTACTCCCTATATTTGAAAAAATGCATTAATAAATACTTAAGCTCTAAATACACTACTTATTTTAAAAAGGGGAGAGTGTAGAGAGTATGCCTTTCTAGTGATCTAAAAACTACTTCCCTTCTAAAATGTAGGCTAGAATGACTATGGAAATCCTTACAAATTCTATATGTGACATCCCATTTTTTAATTTTATGGAAAATGTCAAATATACGTTATATTAGAAATTATGTGTAAAAATAAAATACTCCAAACATCAAATATATGTAACATTCAAAATTATACATAATGGAAATAACAGAGAAAGTGTAGAAATAGAAAGAAAAGAATGCTTTATTAATTTGAAATAGAGTATCTAGATCATGCTTTAGGAGTGTTCCTTGGATTTTTCTTCCTTCAACATCTATTTCCTTAGATGTAATCGAGCATTACCACCATGTTTAGGCCTATAACCTAGCTAGAAGGGATGGCTAGTCTACTTCTTGTCTCACTTCACCTGGCTCCTGTGACTTGCCTATATCGACTTTACCACTCCATGCATGGCACAACCTCTAAGTCGAACTATAAATGCCTTAGGGAAAACTCCCAAAAATTACTTCAAGAGATAAGTCCGTTATTAAAATGCATCCTTTCAAGTCTTATTAATATAATAATAACACTTGTTATAAAGAGGCATCATCTTCATTATGTAGCAACATCATTTGGGAATAGGGACATGAAAATCTACCCTCCTTAGGTTTCATTCATCCTCAAATGAGTTCATGTTCACTATGGTTTTCCAACTCCAATGCTTTTGTTATGCTCATGTGCTTTAATAATTTGATTTTTCCTTTAAACTTGAAGTTGTTTCTTACTCATTCTGCAAACAAAATATATGTGAGAATAATATATAGAAAATTAAATATCATATTCTTAATACTTACTTCATTTTCTAAGATAATGATAAGAGGTAAATTAAATATCTATCAACCACCAATCACCAATCTTAACTAGGATTACACAAAGTGCAACTTGTATCTAGTTATCCAAGTAAAGGTAGGGTAAATCTTGTTCATCTTCCAAGGATTCCTTTACACATCCATATTTTAAGAATTGATAAATAATACTTCCAACTAATACATCAACTGAACTGATACATCAACTGATTAATTAATTAATTTAGTACATTATCTACTTCTTAACAATATTTCTACCCCCCTTAAGATATTGACTTTGGCAATATAACTAATGACATGCCATATAGATCTTAAGGCTATCTGTAAAGGTTATTTTCCCAACAAGGCATGATTAGTTACCCTCATGTTGTTAACATTTAAGGCATAGTTTCATGATATCATTGAATTAATAGGTACCTAGATAATAAATCTAACCTTACCATTGCATTCAAAAGGGTGGAAAATGTTGTAAATGAATATTCATATGTTGAAAATGAACATCGTATCCTTTAGTTACATTAAAAATTAAATTTTTGAGGGTCTCGAGGCACTATATCGAGTAAGGGATAAAAACTAATTTTTTGAATTCCTTGGAATGGATTTGACTTCATCATTATGTCCAAAAGGGTGAAATATATAAGAAACAACTTTTTCTTCATCGAAAAATGCTTCCAAAATCAAAATTTATGGCTTCTAGAGTTTATCATCTTTTGACATGAAAAGCAAGACTTCGCAAGAGGTCACCCATTCTAGTTCTACCCTTGAGAAAGCATGCTTAATTATGAAATTCTTATCTCTTATGCTACCAATGCATAAAATTCTATTTAAAAAAAATTTATGTATCAAATTTTAAACTAACTACTTCGAAACAAAAATTTCCAAATTTTTCGTTATTTGACATAACAATTTTCATCACTACCAGGATAGAGATGACAACAAGGGTAGCCACTAGAGTAGGGATGTTGGTAGCACCATGATGGTGCTAAAGTTGAGAGAAGGAGGTGTGAAGAGAGTGGCAATGACAATGGAAGGAGGAGAGTGGCAGTAGTGGTGTTGGTAATTGTAGCACTATTGTAGAGATGGGCTAGTCCACAGTGCAAGCAGGTTACTCTGTGACATAAATGGAGCACCATGTCCCTATCTTTGTTTCTTTATCCCCTTCTTATGGCATGGTAGTGGTGACCTACATGGTGAACACCTTGGAAATAGAGGCGATGCTTCTACATGTGATGCTCCTACCTAGTGGGAGGCATTAGGTGTAGAGGTGGTGAGTGGCGTTGGGTGGTCACTATCTGGCTAGGGCCTACATGACCTATGTAGAGGCTAGTGTGACCTACATGAGGACCTACACAACCCTAAGCAAGGCTAGTGCAGCTTGCACTAGGACCTATGCAAGGGCTAAAGTGGCCTACGTAGGGCTAGTGCAACCTCCACATGAGCCTATGTGGCCCTCAAAGGGGCATGCATAGCTCCCACAAGGGCTTAGGTGTCCCTCAAATAGGGTATGTGTGCCAAAAATTGGGCTAGTGTAGCCCAAGTGGGGCTTGCACAGCCCATGTAGGGGTCTATGCAACCCTCATAAGGGCCAACATGGCCTACACAAGAGGTAGCACTGCATGCAATTTCTGGGCTTTTTAGTGCTAGAGGACATCGAAATGGGCCATTATCTACAACATTGGAGGGTGCTTGTAGTTCGTGATTATAGGGATGCTTATAATCTATGGCATCGTTAATGTTTGCAGAGCATTAGGGGTGATTGTAATCTGTGGCATCATCGTTGTTTATGGAGCATCAAGAGTGCCTATAATTTGTGGTGGCATAGGTGTTTGTGGAGTGTTAGGGGTGATGTAATCCATGATGTCATCAATGTTCGTAGAGCACCAAGAGTGCCTCTAATTCATAGTGGCATCAACATTTGTGAAGCACCAGGAGTGCTTGTAATTTGCACCATCATTGGTGTTTGCCAACACCATTGGAATAAAAATTCATGGAATATTTTACAAAGATAATAGTGGCAACAACTGAGTCAATGGTGATGGCAGAGTAGGACATGGCACGTGGTAGCTATGGCGTGATAGTGGTTATTGCAGAGGTAGTAGATGCATGTGGTGGCACTGCTACCACTAGTTGATGGCTAGCCACATTGTGGCATGGTGGCTAGTAGCAGGGGCCAATTTTGGTCCACCCAAATGGCTTTCTCTTATTTTTATTTCTAGAGAGTAGTGGCCCTTCCATAAGGGTTGTGTTTCCCTAATAAGACCAACGTGACCCTTAAAAGGTTGACATAGCCTATAGGGCCTGCATGACCTGCAAATTTTTTTTTTAAATTATTTTTTTATTTTTATTTTTTCATTTTCATTTTTCTTTTAAATAAATTTATATATATTATAAAATATTTTAAGTCAGAGAGGGGGCCTTGGTTTGAACGCATGACCTTCCACTCTTCCTACCTTTCTCTTCTCTCTTTTTTTATAAATAATAGAAATTTAATAATTTAACATTATTTTAATGCACCCATAATTAAAAAACTTAAAACCATGATATCTCTCAAACCATAAGTTCAATCAAGACAAAATTTGTACCTTTGGAATCATCTCGATGAGTACTATACATTGGATATAGTCTTAAGGTTAAAACATAAAGTTGAATTTTTAAGATTTTTAAAAGATCCAACTAGCTTATTATACCAAAATGACATTACTAGGTTGATGTATGGAAGACATAAAGACTTATAAATGATTCTAAGTTTCCTAGGATAGTGAATCTCAAAAAAAAAAAAAAATCAATTCACGTCATGGTTACTAGGTTTTGGGAGAAACTTAACAATAATCTTAATCAATTAATATTTATAGTATTAAAATGGGTAAGTGTAACTTAGTCTAATGTATCCTTGTCTTACCAGCATCTCCTATAATTGATAAATCTTAATGAGGTGTAATTAGATTGGTTAATGATATGCATGAATGAATTTTATTAGTTGGTGCAATATCTCAAACATATGGTGCATCCAATGATGATTAATGATTTTCCTTGTGTCATGTCTTCATGGTTCATCATCAACTTCATGTTGTAGTTGTCCCATGGTTTTAAATAACCCTTGATTCATAGTTTGCTCTAATACCAATTATGATATCTTATTTTTAGATGTCATGGAGAACATTAAATATACATTATATTAGACATTATGCCTAACAAGATAATATTCCAAATGTCAAATATATGTAGCATTCAACATTATCCATGAAGAAAATAACAAAGAAAGTGTAGAAAGATAAAGAAAAGAATGCTTTATTAATTTCAATAGAGTATCTAGATCATGCTTAAAGAGTATTCCTTAGATTTTCTTCCTTTGTTATCTATCCCCTTAGAGGCACTGTAGCACAACCACCATGGTTAGGCCTATTNAAGGGAAGGGAGGGAAATATGTTGAAGTTCATACGATTTTATTGTACTTAATAACATTACTTTGGAAAAGCATCATTCAACATCCTTTAAGAATCATAAATTTGATAAGTACTCATGGGAAGATTCAAGGTGGACTACATGTCAACATCATCAAGAATCTATGAGCATAACATTAATACATAACACATACGTAACTCATTAATTCATGGGTTAGGAGCATAATGGGGATGCTTTCATAATCTTATAAGTGATTAAACTAATGTAACATACATAACATAGTATAAAACACTAGCATATACATAGAACATCATTTCCTTAAAATATAAGAAAAATTCATTCTTTAATATATCTTATTGTAAGTGCTAATCTATAGATAAGAAAAGTATCTAGAACATCAGATCCAAAAATCCTCTTTAATCCTATATATTCTTATGACATAATNATTATGAAAGCATCCCCATTATGCTCCTAACCCATGAATTAATGAGTTACGTATGTGTTATGTATTAATGTTATGCTCATAGATTCTTGATGATGTTGACATGTAGTCCACCTTGAATCTTCCCATGAGTACTTATCAAATTTATGATTCTTAAAGGATGTTGAATGATGCTTTTCCAAAGTAATGTTATTAAGTACAATAAAATCGTATGAACTTCAACATATTTCCCTCCCTTCCCTTTCCCTTCCCCCCTCCATCCCCACCCCCATGCCCCCACCAAAACCAAATAGCACAATCATCTCTATAGTTATCTAAAAGTTAAGTTATCATAAACCAATAAAAATATAAGAAGAGTCATTTTCAAGATCATGAAAAATCATGCCAACTATGCCATATGCCACACAGTGCTCAAATGTTATACGTTTTCTAGTCAAACTTGACTAGATAATCTTAAATGGTTAGTACACATAAGTTTAATAACAAAATAAAAACATGTAATATTTAACTAGAAATAATAAAATAATGAAAAATATGAAATTACTTTAAATTATCATAATATTAAGAAAAAAATAACATAATACCAAGTACACATATCACACCATGCTACACTTCTTGCAAACATTCATTATCACTACCAACAAAGGATGTCAAGAGGGTATAAAACATAGGCTCGAGTTGCAATAGCAATTTACTAAGGATGATTAGTTAATAGGTGTTACATCTTCCTCCTCTTAAGAATCTTCCACCTAGAAGATATCAAGATAGATGGTATGAAAAGTTCTTTTAACTTTCCATGTGGCTTCTTAAATATCATGTTTTTTCTAGAGAATCTTCAACAATAATATTTTCTTATCTTTTCACTTTTTTTCCATCTAATTTACTATCCACATAATTTTTCAAAGATAGCATATGTCTATAACTAAATTTACTACTAATATAACCATGCTTGAAATTACAGATATATTTCTACAAATGAAAACATAAAATACATTACAAATGTCGTGCAACTTATATGATCACATAAGTTTATAAGCTACTTCTCCAACTCATCATAAAATTATTATCTATGAATTTTTGTAACAACTCTAATGAGAGAAGTCTACACACCTACTTGTCATATTACACAATATCATATGGCTCATCACATAATGTCAAATGGAATTATAAAAGGACATGTGAGCTATTCTTAACATCTCATGTTGTATGTTCCATTATAACTACATCGTTATTTCCCAAGAAGCTTATTATTTTTTGGCCGATAGGCCATTACCAGTAACCTTTTGTGTGTAACGTTGACCAACATTGACTTTCCCATGGTCCATTTTGGTAATGCAACTTTGTGAATAACACTAACGTGTAATGTTGACGTGTAAAATTCCAGGCTATTTCAATAACGCAACTTTGTGCATCACACTGACGTGTAACTAAAATTCCAAACAGGCCATTTCGGTAACGCAACTTCGTGTAACTAAAATTCCAAACAGGCCATTTCGGTAACGCAACTTTGTGCACAATGCTTACATGTAATTAAAATTCAAGACAAGCCATTTCGGTAATGCAACTTTGTGCATAACCCTAACGTGTTATCAAAGGTTGTGTCCTTTGCATTCTTATAAATACATAGATAATGCGTAATAACAATGCACAGATTCTACATCATCACAGAGCCTCTGGAAACATTCCTCTGGATTCTAGCATTCTCTGGAGTGCCTATTCCTGCAAGAACTACACGTGTTTCATGAACAGAAAGTACCAGAAATCATTTGATGACTGCAAGGACTGTTTTGATTTGCAAGGCAGGGATAGCACAAGATGGACGCATTCTCTGTCCACCATGGATCTCTCCATTGATGAAGTTCTAGCTCTGAAGAAAACTAAGGATGGAGCTTCAACAATCAGAATTGTTCAAGATATTGGGGGAGGCACTGGCACAGTTTTTGCTAAGCATTGTTTGGTTCGTTGATTTTTTAGAGCCAGCAGATCTATCAGAGCTGCGGCCTACCCTCTTCACAGTTTTTGCTAAGAATTGTTTGGTTCGTTGATCCAATAAGCTTTGAAGGAATGCATCAAAGGTGGAGGAAACTTTCTTCATGCGCCAAATGGTAAAAGCGTTTCTACTACTGCGTTGAATGGCAAAAGCACATGAACGTTGGACTTTTCAGTGGGTAAGATCTGATATGTTTTGTAGCAAAGATTCTGGAGCATGCGAGGTTTTTTTGCAATCAAAAATTTTGTGTACCAAACTTCTGAAAAGAGGGTTGCTTCAATCGCACAAACCTCAGTAGAGTGGAAATCAGGAAATGATGCTTCTCTCATCACTTTTCTTTTTGGTTGCATTTTTATTTTTTGGATTCATCAAAGAGCGAGTTGTAAAGCTCAATATTCTTCTTTGTATTCTAGAATTCCCTTTTGTGGATTCATTTGCCAATTTTTCAGCCATGGCGAACCACGAAGATGAGGATCTGCAAATGAGCTTGCAGTTGGCACTAGTGCCCAAGTGCAGCAAGCCAAGGGCGTGGGTTCCTTGCAAGCCTTCACAATATCATTCTCTTCCAATCCCAGCGCCAGCAAAACCAATCTCAACAAATTCGGCCGAGGGTGAGAGCATACACTAATTCATGGAATTTTTTTTTTTCAAAAAACCCATCCTTAGGAAAAATAAGGTACAGAACTCTTGTTCTTCATCCCGAAGGCATGAAAATTTGGGTTTTTAAATCTTGTTCTTCGTACAGAAGTCGTGAAATTTTTTACTCAAAGAAATTTTTACTTGTAAACTAATAAGATTGTATCGGCAAATTTATAGATATATATTATAAATATATAACTAAGCTAGTTTAAAAGGAGTCATCTATGTTTATTAAGCTTTAAGTCCAAATGTTATTTACTATGCCAATGTAATAATCCCACAAACATTTAATTTCATTTTTTTCTAATTATTTGAGCACCCATAATGATCTTGTGTAATATATCAATTAATTCTTTAATAATCTAATAAATAATAAAAATTTACATAAAATGAAAAAAAATAAATGGTTATAACCAACTTTGGTAATTTGAATCTAAAAATAAATATAACATTCAAAAATTATTGAGGAATATCATCATGAGTTATAGACATGAAAGTAGTGCAAAGGAGTAAAACCTTTGAAAAGAAAAAAAATGATCCTTTACAAGTAAGCCTACATTGTGCCATAGTATTCTGATACTGATATTTTATTACATCTGTATATGCCAAAAGGATTTATTAGATAAATGATCTTATTTAAAATATATTAGTATCAATAAATCCTAAGTATAATATATGTGTCCAATATTTATGTAGCTTGAACATGTCTTCTATTCAATTCCCTAGAACTAACATTGATATCTTGAGTAGCTCATACAAAGACTACCTATAGATTTGTTATTTTCTTCTTAAGAAATATGTTTTGTAACATTGTAATAATATATTGTGCTCATCTTCTATCAATTTTAATAAACATAGAAAACATATTCTATCTTCATGCTACTTATTATTCCATCTTATTATGTTAACTTCGAGATGGTATAATCTCATTCTTACTTTGCTAACTAGTGTTATCATGGATATTGAAATTTTTTTATGTAGATATTTTATTTTATAAGGTTTCCTACGTACCTTATTTTTTTAAGTCTCTAAAATTTTCTATAATAAGTTTCTAAGCTTTCTTTAAATTTATTATTTCATCAATATTATTAATACCTCATTTTGGTAGCCACAATCATCTTTTATGGAATTACCCTTGTTGTTGAAGTTTTTGGATGAAGTCTTCTAAATGATATTACTATTTTTATTTCTCAAGTAGAATGTTAAGAACTAATACATTATTTCAGCTCTTAATGGAATCAAATGAGCTTTTAATAAAAGGATTGCATATGGAACCTAAGTTTTTACCTTGAATTCAATCAACCAGAACTACTTTTGAATTTTTAAAATCTTTTTCTCTCGTTCTCAATCAAAATCCATGCCTCAAACAAGACATCCATAAAGCATTGTAGTTTAAACATGTATTTCTAAAGGATAATTTAAAATTTTCTAAGCTCAAATATTATGATTGCTACATTTTTTTTTCATTGTATAAAAGGTCTTCTATCTATTTACAACTAACTATGCTATATAATGCTTTTACTTATAATTTTGAGAGATTTCTACTTGCAAATATTTGTAAGTATTCACAATCTTAAATCTTTTATCATTTAGTTAGAAAGTATAATCTCTCTTATTAGTTTCACAAATTAGCACGTTTATTTTTCAACATTCTCCTTTATTTTTGTACATTCACATAATTTTTATAATTGTAAGAAAATTACTCTTAACCTCATCTTTGAGTTTTCTATTAGTGCTTCATCATCTACAAAGATTAGAAGTCATACCCATTATTATTCTACTTTAATAGCATGATTCGTAGGTGCCTCTTTAATCCACTTTAATAGCATGATTCGAGGGTGTACTAAAAGACCATAAGACCGGCATCGCCCAGATTATTGAAGAAAATCGATGCCGCTGCGCGGGCGGGTCAGGGTAGCCCAGTACTAGCAGCAACTAATTCCAGACACAAATCTCCCGGATGTTAGCCGGGGAGGGAGGGCATGGCGCCCTGGGGGGAGTCCTTCGAGAACGTACGATAATTAACATCTAGGGATGGGTTGGCCATTCGTTGGCAAGGATGCCCACGGTGGGGTGGTCCTTGGGTATCACCAGGTGATTTTCTTGGCCGGAGTGGGGCCAGCGGCCCTGGCCTACGCTATATAGCTATATACCCTCTTTTTTTTTTTGGAATATACATTTTCTCGACCCTTTTTCAAAAAAAAAATTATTAAGAAAGTAAATATTTTATCTTGTTTTGTCTTTAATTCTAGTTTCTCTTCTTTTTTAAAAAAAATCATCACAACTCTATTAATCATTCACCATTTAGTTAAACCATTTTGAAGTCCTTCATTAAGAAATTTTGAAGTCTATGTTTAGACTTACTCTCTACCACATTTTAATAATTTAGTATATAATCTTTCTACATCTACATCTTTTGTAAAATTTAATCTCTTAATTTACTCTAGTACTTCATTATACATAAGTTGTAAAATAAATAGGAGCATGCAGCTTATTATGATAATTTTCCTCATGATGAAATAAATTTTTCTAGAACTCTTTTATCTCTACAAATAAAATATAATTACTTGGAGAAACTTTATTTTTAAAAATTTTCAAAAAATTTCATAGATCCTATTTATCATTTGCATCAAATTGTTTTGGTGGTCTTGAAAAAATTTTCTTTTTTTTCTCTCAAAGAAAATTTCTAGACTCCTTACTTAAATTTTTTGTATCGTAGGAATTTTTGATAGCTAATCTTTCTTGAAGGCATTCTTTATCAAACCACTTCTTCTTACCCATAAACTTTTATTGTATAGTAATATATTTTGTAGCCTCTAGTAATATGTCTTCTAATTGATCTTTAGATCTTTTTGTTTTCAGCAAATTCTCTACCTCTTGTTAGAAAGATTCTATATCTATAGTTGTAATATATCTTATTTTCTAGCATTACTTATACTTGAAATGCACTCCTTCAATGAATAATTGTAGAAAATGGTATAGAGATTCTTAATACATTTTGAGGGGTGGTTAGTAGTAAATCAATATATTAAAATATTTCTTACTTTTTTAAAGTAAATCTTGAGATTAATAGCAATTTTTAAATCCCATTTAAAATAACAATATCAAGGCTTTATTCCATTCTAGCATGTGCTTTCCTATTTTATTTGCTTAAGGATCCTATAATGTTCCTTTCTATATAGTTCTAATTTGACTATTATTATACTACTCTAAAATATCAATATGCATAGTAAAATTATATTATTGAATTAATATCACTATCTAACCATACATGATAAATAATACTGTAAAACAAATGAAATGAATATATTTGAATCATCAAAGGTACTTAGTGATGCAAGTTCCAAGAATTGAAACATTGTTAGCTAACCAAATATTATAAATAACATAATTTAAACTTAATAAAATTCACCTAAATAGTATTGGTTAAATGCTAATAAAATAATTGCTAAGATATCATCAAATGTTTAAATACTAGCTATATAATGTAATGGATACTCTAGAAAAATTAATCATAATAGAGCTATGTTAAGTTATTTAGAGCAAGACCATCAAAATTTAAAAATAAATAGTTTTTTCTTCTATTATTGTTATTGTTCAAGCTTTATCTAACTATCATATGTCTTATGAATAAAATAATTATTCGTATAATGGGTACCTCAAAGACTTTCAATATAGTAAGACTATGAGTAGGATAACAATTCGAAGATTAGATAAATAAAACCCTATTACAACAAGATTTATAACAAAAATTTTATCTAAGTTAAAAATATTAGAAGGTAATGCTTAACGACATGGGAGTTATAATAAAATTACTTAATTTCTTAATCACAATCATGCTACACTATTATGAAATATTATAGGAAAAATTTTCAATAGTGAATTTAACACAACAAGAACATAGATGTGTTATGATTCTTATATCAAAGAAAAGATGCATAAGGATTCTAAGAGATTCCATATTATTCTTCAAGTATAACAACATACAAGACCTCATGGAATCAAATAATTAAAAAGTAAATATAATATGATTACAAATAAATAGCAAACTATCTAATCCATGTAATGATGTTTATTGATAAGAAATCCATAATAATAATTGTCATTAAATCCAAAATAGAACTATTAGTTAAAATAAAATAATAGAAAACCAAGTAAGGAATTTAAATATAGAAATGCACAATACCAAAGAACATTTATAGAATGATTGTACTAGCTTAGAAAATGAATTTTGTACTTATTTTAAGCTTTCTAAACATATGTAACTCTTTCTAAAAAATTAGTTTGTTGAGCAATAATAATCTAGTTAAAAATGAATCTTAAAAGATGGGACATTAAGGGAAATATACATGTTTGTTGATAACTCCATCACATATAATATAAGTAGTCATAGCATAATATGTAAGATGGCAAGTTCTTTTGCAAGAAGTGGCTAGTGCTCCATTTTGTCCAAGTTTTTAGTTACTTGTAGTGATTATTTTATTCATTAGTTTTTTAGTATGTCTAAAAAATAACCTAACATAGTCAAATGAACCTTATTTAACCTAGTTTAAATAATTGGCTAAGCATAGATATCAATACATATTTCACTGAATGCTTGAGGAAATAAGATAATCCACTTGATCTATAACTCATCTTTCAAACGAGTTGATAGGATTATTAGGTTAAGCAAACTACCTCTACTACTAAACAATCTAGACCTATGAAAAACATGAGAAATATTGACTTTTTTCATGTTTAACTATAACTATTTCGTAATGTTGTTGAGTAGATTTATATAGTTAACTAGATAATGAAAAAGTTAGAAAAATTATAACCATTATGTTTTTGAAACTATAAAGACATCTTTAGGTCTATTGTCAACGATGTGTAACAAAATAAAGAAGAAGAAGAAGATACTAGAGAATCCCTAAGACTAATGAGAAGCTTATAAAAGCTTTGTGTGATTTGTTTTTCTCTTATATTGTTAGAGGTATATGTCATTTTTATTATGTATATCATTCTTTAGTGAAGAACTTAGCTTCCCACATCCAAACCCTCATATTCTACTATATTTGGTTTTAAGATTCATCCATAAAAGAACTTACTATTTTGGGAGATTGATAACCTATAAAGTAGCACATGTAACCTTAGTCAAAGAATATGAACACAAAGAAAACTAGGGGAGTGAAGGCAATTGAAGAAACCTTGTAAGTAGAGTATGTATGGAAAAATTATTCTAAATTGAGGGTTTTCTTTTCTTTATTTTTGCTGATCTTTACACATATTTTATTGTTTTATTTATCAATTTTCTATTCTATTGGTTTATCGTCCATGAATTGAATTCCTCCAAATCTTTCATTGCATGAGTTTTTGATCTTCTTATTTAATATTTCTTATTATTTTTATTTACTCTTTTCATCCTCCTCTAGGGAGTTATTAATCCACCTGATGAAATGTAGTCTTTTCATGTAAGAGGTACTACAAAAATTCATAACCAAGAATTCTATGCCACATTGGAGAAGTAGCCTATCAACCTAGGTTACCATATTAGTTACATAATATTTATAATGTGTTCTATGTTTCCATACTGTAGAAATATATTTTTAATTCTAAGAATGTGATAGAATAGCAACAAATTTAGTTATAGATAAACTCTATGAATCAAAAAAACACTAGTGTAGAAAATAGATAGGATGAGAAAAAAGTTAAGAAAAAAGATAACTTTAGTATTGTAGATGCTCTAGGAAAAACATGTTATTTAGAAAACCAGCTAGGAAGTCAAAAGGAATTTGTGCACCACCTACTCTAAGATCTTCCACAAGGAAGATTCTTAAAGGGAGGAAGATGTAACATCCCTTAATTGAGCACCCTTGGTAAATTGTTCTCAAAGTTATGCATTGTATCTTGTTGAAATTCTTTGTCTCTAGTAGTAATTGTTGGAGACCATTTGGGATGTGACCATCAACGAGTATCCTCTAACAGGGTTTAGGTGCTTGCTGGTCTCTGGAAACACCAAGGCCTAGATACCTCCAAATAGACTCAGTGGTTAAATGTGTGTTTGCTGTTGTGAATGTTGAAATGGTTGTGCTGAATATAAAAAACTATAAATGGCTATCATAAAGAGATTCAACCAAACTTTGTCAAATATTGTGAATTGGTGGAAATTCTTGTTTCATCTAATCACCTAGTCTATGTGATCCTTATAATACCTCCTTGATGAGTGACAGTATATCCCTACACTCAACCATATGCATACGAGTGTAGCACGCATGATCCAGTCGAACTCCAAAGACTAAGTGCCTACACGCCCCATGGAACACTTAGGGTTAATCATTCATTGTCTTCCCAGACTTACTTGTAGTTGTCATGGTGTATGGTTAAGTAAGTCCAAGGTATATGATTTTTATAGTTTTTATGTTTTATATCTCCTATGCTAACAAGGTGAAGGGTTGAGAAACTAATTACTAACTCTAAATAATGAACTAATTCTAAATTACCTAACATCAGCATCTGTTCCCACTTACTGTACACACCCTGAACTGATGCAACCATGGCTACCAAACGCTAATCATTGCTGGGATCACCACGCGTAACACACGTGCTTGAAGTGGTTGTACTGAGGCACTTAACTAGGAGAAAAGGGTTGAGAAGGAAAATAGTAAATAACAAGTAATAAATAATCGGTAATAAATAACAATAATAAAATCCTATTCTGTGCACTGCAAGGTTTATAAGAAAAGCTTGTCTTTATTTCCATACACAAACTTGTGTTCAGGTAGAATTTTTGCTCGAATAAAGATCTGTTCACTTTGGGACTCCTACTATGGGCACATGAAAAATATTCTATCTCTAAAGTGATCAATCTGTTAGAGTTTCCCTACTCTCTAGCCTAGGATGAGGAAATAAGGGAGAGCCGCCTCTTATTTATAGATATGATGGCGCACCGCGATATCGTGGCCCATGCGATATCGCGTCCCATCATACCCCCATGAATAAATGAAAACTCGTCCTCGAGTTCATTACAATAATATCGGGAAGGTATGGGATTATTGACTCAAAGGAAACTAATGGGATGACATGTGAAAAAATCATCATCACAAGACTCAACAAACTGGTGTTCATGACAACAAGAGTGAACACCTTATTACATTGACATCAGACCTCCTTTGGCAGTTGAGGGAAAAGAGAAGAGAGAAGAGAAAAGAAGTCTTGCTACTATCAATCACCAAGATTGTGCCTTTTGTTGTCCATCCATAAGTGCATCATCAATCTCATTCCTTGCAAAGCTGCTTTAGCACTGCTCCATTCCAAGTGGTCCCTCTAGATCCAATCCGTTATTGCATGATCACCATCTGCACACACAACACAGTATTATATTAGCAAGGGTAGATGAATTTCAATGTGGGTAATACCTTGCTTCAGTGTAAGTCCATTGGCCGAGTTGTGGTATGGCTGATTGTAGATCTGGAGATATAATAATTTTGACTACTGAATGTGTAGGGTCTAGGAGAAAATCAAAAAAATTGGGCCCCATACCCTCATGACTAATCGCGAACCTCCGGTAGTGAGAGAATGGAAAAAGAAAAGGAACAAGAAAGATGAAGAAAAAGAGACAACTAGTACATTGATGAAATGGATGTCAAGATGGAAATGAATGAAGCAAAATTAATTGCAAAATGTTAAGGGAAAGAATTTAACTGGTGCACCAAAGAGGAATGTCAGTGGGTCCTCCCCAAAGCAGGCTCATGCCCTTAATGCCCTAACAAACCCACATTCAAAGAGTCTGTAGGCTCTGGGAATGTCCTTTGGAACAAGAGTTAAAGTCTTAACCATAAAAATTTACCAAAATGAAAACAATGTATCGACCAAAATATACACTAATGATACAATCGGCAATGAGGTGAACAATGGAGAGAAGGTTGGAGAGAAGATAATGGAATGGAATCCCAAGAACAAGGTGGTGTACAGCCCCTTGTGTGTTTCATGATTAATGTGACTTGGCAAATCTCATTCCAACTCTGGCCTCAAACCAACCACATCCAATGACTTCGCATCAACGCACTTGGCCAAACCATCCACTTGAGTAACAAGAATGCATCTCCAAAGAGCCACCACCATTCCGACGAAACAAATTAGGAGAAAATGGGAAGCGAGAAGGGTCTTAGTTAGAGGGAACGTCTTTGGTTTCATAACCAGTGCTTGTAGCCTAAGGGATTATTTCATCTAAGGGGTGTGATTTGAATTCTCACATTTTTTTCTTTTTTTGTGTGTTTTTATGCATGAGAACCACACCATGTAAAGACTTCTTATTTTTATTGTCTCAACTTCCAATAATTGGGTAACATCGAAACGGCAAGAAAACTTAAGAAGAAAACATCCAAGCACCCAAGAGAATGGCCAACACAAATGCATCAAGTTCCCTTGAAGTTACACCCTTTTCAATCCTTGAGTTCTTTCTTGGTTTGAGAAGTACCCAGTCACCGATTTGTTGGAGTTCTTATTAGAAAGGGACTATACATTTCCAAGCCAGCAGAGACCATAGACTTTGGTGGGTGAATGGATGAAGTGAACTCATTGCCTACCATATCAAAAGAAACATACCTTAGTATCAACATCGTAACTTTAAGGTAAAAACCAAACATTAGCAATCAATGAAAAATAGTTCATACCATCATGAAGAACACTTATTGGGTGACAAACTTATAGGATGGGTAACACACACACAAACACACAAAAAAATGAAAAAGTATAATGATGTTGTAAAACGAAAACAAGAAAAGTTAAAGAAATTTGTAAAACAAAAACTTGTAAAAAAAATGTGTAAGACAAAAACTTGTAAAAAAAAAATGTGTTAAACAAAAATGTGTAAAACAAAAACTTGTAAAACAAAAACGTGTAAAACAAATATGTATAAAACAAAAACATGTGAAAAAAAATGTGTAAAACAAAAACATGTAAAACAAACATGTGTAAAACAAAAACGTGTGAAAAAAAACGTGTAAAACAAAAATGTGTAAAAAAAATGAAAAAGAGCCAAGGGTCTCCAATGATTAGCATAGGTGGCCATCTCCCCCATGACTGAATGGAAAGGAAGAGATCTGAAATAATGAGCACCTATTTGAATTTCGTAAAAGTGCCCAAATTCTCCCCACTGATGTTCTCAGATTAAGGGGTGGAAGTTGGCGACGCTCATATTCCAATGTATCTATGCCTTCATTGTTAGCATGAGTTTCCTCAGTTCGTTCCATGCATATTAGTTTGCTCTTCCTAGTAGTTGTCAACCATGGGTGTCTACTACTGGTGTGGTTGCTACATACAGGCACCTTTGGATTTGTGTTTCTTGGGCACACCAATCACATGGAAGAAATGTTAAACACTCTTCCATGTCATCACCCTCTACGTCATTGTATGTGATGCATGGAAATTTTTTCTTTTCTATCTTTCCATAAATATTTACCTTAGATATCTACAAGGAAAGATCATGGATCCCTAGGTACACATCTACTATACTTAGCCATGGCCTTCCCATTATAATTAGGAAGCCCCCTTCGTTGTTGTTGATTTCAATCACTAGGAAATAAACTGGGTATGACCACCCACACAAAGTGGTAATGATATCCTCCACCAATCCTAAGGGAATGGTGATGGACTGGTCAGCTAGCTCCAGTTGAATGTTGCTCTTCTTAAGTTGGGGTAGGTTCCAGGCTTGATACATTTCTCATGAAATTAAATTAACTCTAGAACCTAAGTCAAGAAGAACCTTATGTGGTTTTTTCCCAAAAATTTGTTAATAGATTAAGGGGCTCCCAAGGTTAGATAGCTTCCTGGAAAGGTGGCCTACCTTGATCTAGTTAATTACGGTATGTATTAACATAACCATATGCGTACAACTTTGTTGGACTGAAGGGTGATCTGAAGTATTAGATGGTGGAGGAGTGTACATGTGTTCAATCGCTTGTTGTTGTGAGAGTTTGTCTGGGCTTATGGTTTTGAAGAAAGATCTTCTCTTTTTACAGTTGTCAGAACCAGCAGCAGGTTGAATATTTACAGCTCTCGCAGCATTACGTTGCAACGTTTGAGTAGGGAGTTCCCCTTTCATTGTTGGAGCAGGAGGTATGGGAACTATAGGTGGAAGAGATGCAGATGGATTTGGAGGATGGGATGAATGTCGGACATCTCCCGAAGGAGAAGGAGTCCTCCTAAAGTACTCCCAAACTTGGTAGTGACGTTGGGGAGTTGTGTGATCCATAGAGTCACTTGGAGAAACTGGCTACTACACATAATATCCATAGGGGTCTGGCTACCGGTAAGGGTACTGTTGTGTTGGCGATGGCATCCCCCATGACTGTGGGTATTGCCACTACTGATGCTATCCAATGGGTTGTGGTGGAGTTCCACTTGGATAGTACGTTGGTGGTTGGTGTAACTGCCTTGGGTTACCTTGAGGATAAGGTAACCTTCGGGGTGTTTGCCATTGGTTAAGTTTTGGATTAAGTGCATACACACCATACTCCTGTAGATGTGAGATAATTGGACAACATCCCTTAGGATGGTCATATTGGCAAATCTCACATCCATCGTCATTGTCTGTGTCAGAATCCACAACCTCATCAGAGATAGTAATTTTTCCCTTATCCTTGTTATGTGTAGGGCTTGAATTACTTTGTCTTACCTTTGTCACTACTTTGTTCCTCCTTAGACTCTTCTGCAATTTTCAAGACATTTTCAAGTCTAGATTCTAAGGAATCCCACAATTGGTCTACCTTAGCTGATACTTCTATTGTTAATTTTTGAATTGGCAAGGTTTTTCGGTTCACCAACTCTTCGAGTGGTGACTCATCCTCCTCATCATAAAATCTTACTCCCTTCTTCCGAAGGGAGGGATTGCAGTTGTATTCTTCCATACTTTCCCTTTTTTGTAGCTCACCTTCTTCTTTTGCTACTTGTTCCAATAAGCGATGTACTTCATGGGCTCTGAGTTGTGATAGTCTCCCTTGGGCATAAGTCCCAAGGATTGTTCTAGTTTCATGCCTTAGCCCATCCACAATGTTGCGAAGTTGATCCCGTTAAGTGTACCCATGGCCCGGGCAACGATGTAACAATGTGTAGTAGTGGGCCATGGAAACATCCAAGGGTTCATAAGTACCTTGTTTCCATCCTTGGATCTACTTATGCAAATTAGACACTCTAGAGTACATTTGATACTTATCGTTGAAGAGTTCTAGCATCGTAGTCCACCTCCTAATGGTTTCCAGCTCTAAGGACCAATACCAACTCTCTACTTCTTTGGTGAGTGTCCTGGGAAACAACTTAAGTTTTTTCCACTTATTTTCTATGTTTTGCAAGGTGCAGGCATCATGGAATTCCTGTAAATGATGTTGTGGAACAGTGTTGTATCCCCCCTCAACGCATGGGATATTGTTCATGTCTAAGCGTTTGATCCGACTATCCTTTTGATGTCTTGTTGGAATTCTTACAGCCTCTATTATGTTGAGCATACTTCAGGTTACAAGTAGGGGCTCATCATGATCATCTATTTCATGATGCCTGTGATGTCTTCATTGTTCGCTACTTTCCCTTCGGTCTTGCCCTTGTCCTCTCTCTCGACTTTCCCATCGAGGTCTCTCATTTCGTCTACCCCTATCCTCACCATTATGTTCATGGTGGCTATGCCCAGATGTGGAAGGAGAGGATGAGTGGTAATATGAAGGGGAAGAAGAAGGGAAACCACTGCCATGGAGATGTTTCTTACCTTCTCTTCAGCTGTTATGGCCCTGATCGTGGTGACGATCTAAGTGCCCATCCTTAGCATGAGTTGTTGTTCCCTCTGTAAATAGTTGGCATTCATGGGGATCAGAACTAGTGTTATGTATCATTGAGCGTACGTTCTGATGCCTTACCTCCTCACCATCATTAGGAGGGGGAACATCATTTGTTAGAGAACCTGTTATAATGGGTTCCTCATCTCCTATTTCACTAAGGATGTGCAGACCTTTGTCCTTTAACAGTGTATGTTGGCTCTCCTGCGTTGAGTCCCTGATACATTGTGCTTCTGTGGGATGATAATCCCTCATGTCAAAGTCTTCTGCAACATATTCAACATAAAGCTGAGTCATGCCAATCTATGCCAAGCACGGAGGAGCATGTTAGGAACTGATCAATCTGGGGGTAACACAATGTTACCTTGCAAATCTCTCCATCGCAGCTGTTCGTCTTGATGGAGGATAAAGGTAAAGTTTAGAATATACTCATCAGGATGAGTATAGACTTTCTGGTATTGTTTAGGACTTGGCTAATTTTGGCTATGTGTTTTTGATTGCCAATTATTTTTTGTATTATCCCTAGGCAGTGAGTTTCTTTTGTTAGAAGAAGACATTGTTATCGGTGTGCTAATTTTACCGTTATAAAATTTTTCTTTTAATTAATTAACTCGAAGGTTCGTTTAGGCTCCCAATGATGTGAGTGATATCCTTATATTCTATTCAATGCACAAACACTTAGTCCTTAGCAATGGTGCCAATGATGAGTGGCAAGATACCCCTACACTCAACCATACGAATATGAGCATAGCACGAGTGATCCAGTCGAACTCTATAGACTAAGTGCCTACATGCCCCATGGAACACTTAGGGTTAATCATTCATTTTCTTCCCAGATTTACTTGTAGTTTTCACAACGTATGGTTAAGTAAGTCTAAGGTATATGATTTTTATAGTTTTTATGCTTTATGTCTCCTATGCTAACAAGGTGAAGGGTTGAGAAAATAATTACTAACTCTAACTAATCAACTAAGTCTAAATTACCTAGCATCCNCTCTGGAGTGATCAATCTACCATAGTTTCCCTACTGTCTAGCCTAGGATGAGGAAATAATGGAGAGTCGCCTCTTATTTATAGATATGATGATGCACCGCAATATCGCGTACGCGATATCACGAGGGATGCGATATCGCCATGGCCATGATATCGCATATACAATATCACGACCCATGTGATATCATGTCCCATCACTACTTGTAACAAATAAAATTTTGCAAAAACATTTGAGCACAATTCTACCAATCTACTCCTAATTTTCCCTAAAGAGACAGAAATATTTCACAAGAAAACTAGAAATAGAGCGAGATTCAATGGACTTAGAAAGAGAAAGAAAAGAAAGCAAACTTATGTACAATATCAAATATTTAGACAAGGTAAATTGATATGAGGAAACACTTCATAATAAATTTATCCCTAATTCAATATCTACTAATTGTTCAAACATTCTAGGCTCAAACAAGCAATTTCCTCAAGACAAATCCTACTATGCTACCAAAAATTACTATGTAAACTACTACGTACAAGACTCTATTTTGGCTAGATAATAGTTGTCAACAATTGCATTCAACAAAACCTTCAAAAGATTTGAAAATTTTTTATTGAAATACTATGAGACTCACTTTATAAATAAAGAAGCTATTTCAGTCCCATCAAAATACCAAAAAAATTTTAAACCCTCTTGACTATTGATTGCTCAACGACATGTCTACTATAGAGGCTCTCTTACAACAATCCTAATAGCAGTTCTTAAACATTACATAATAATAAATTTCACTAATAAATTGTTCTTAAGGCTTTTAAACATAAGCTCTTCTATGACAGATTTCAAAAGGAAACTGCTATCATGCAACAAGAACTATAAGAGCAATCTAAAAATCCCATTTTTAAATGCTAAACATGATATTATCTAAACCACTAGCTAAGTAATTTAAATAAAATGGGAAGAATATACCTCATAGGATCAAAACAAAGAGTGGCTAAAATGGTGTCTTTAGCAAGCCATCTAACAAGTAATCTTCAAAATGTCTTCTTTATTTTCTTTTCTTTTCTTTGCCTCCCCACCACCCCAAAAGGTAAAATATCTTGGATAACTTGTTCACCAAGTTAGAAAGTTACAACTTGCCCAACAAGTTAGGAGAAAATCATGCTAACATTGGCATGTATTTTATCAAATTACATATATATTTTTATAAGTAGTTGTAACTTCCACAGGAAGTCTAAACCCTTGTAGAAAATAATCTTTAAGGTAGCTTAACCGTGACTACCATAGAGAAATTAGGTATGGTGGCCAAATGTGTCCTTTGGAGCCATACCATGAAGATCATCACAAATTTTAGGAAATATTTATCATAATTAATAAGATTTCCATCCATCAATAACCCCTCACACAAATTTTTCAAATGGTATATAAAAATTTAGTCAATACATGATGAAGGGGTTAACCATGCAAGTAAGGTAAAATATTATATGGTTTTAACCACGTCAAAGTAGTGCATCATACTCCCAAAAGAAATATTGTTCCTAAACCTTTTTATCCAAAATCTCTATCATCATGAATAGACTATGCCCTACATGTTTCACTAGGCCACAAGAAACCCTCATTCATAATTGCTCCTACGATCAACGCCTAGCACATCCCCTACAACCAGAGGTCTCTATAGAGTAACACCCTCCCACCGCATTCAGTGATACTTCCATGTGCCACACTCCAAAAAAAAATACATAGTTGCTGCAATCCCAAGCCTTTGCCATCCAATTTTTATAATGATGCCCCTATCTACCATGATTAGTTTTTTGTTACAATCTCCACCAGCTATAGTTGTGATGTACCTGATTTTTTTTTTGAATGGGCTCTCCCCACTACATCATTTGTCTATCTTTGTTACTTTACGGCTTGTTTCCTGCCATGCTGTGTGCTTCGTTTTGCTGCCTAATTTCTACATTTTCTTTCACAGAAATTCATGGTTCTTTTGGTGCCCTACATCTACACATGGGCTTGAATCTTTCTATTCACTAGGTGCCATGGATTTTATACAAGGAAAGATTTTTTTCTGAAGCAGTAGTGTAATGTGAACGCAATTTAGGGTTATGATAACCTAAATTTTGGTCCCCAAAATTTTTAAATAGTACTATCAGGGCTTCCTGTGTTTCTTCTACTTAATTTGTATGTAAGTGCCAATATTAGCCCTTAAACTCTTTGACCTTACTTGTTCAATGTCGTCTAACATCTATTACAATTATTGTGTTAGTAACAATCCAAGCATGGGTGGAAACAAAATTTTGACATATTCTTGATACTTGTCTTGTGTTTTTTTATTTTATCCATTGTTATGAATTCAATGCCTATTCTTAATTTTTTGATTTCTTTGTATTTTGAATATGGGCATGCTAATTGATATATTTCAAATGGAAGGCACATTACAAGTGTTTGAAAAATTGCCCTTACTAGTACCCTTATTTTGCAATTGTAGGAAATTGATAAATATTGTTTGAACATACATCTTTCAGTGGCTAATTCTTACAAATTCAGCTATGTTGATATTACACTAGCTTTTGCATTTGATTTGGTTTTAAAATATTTCTTCCTTCCATTCTTGGATTAAAATATGAAAACTAGGTACTTTCTCTGGTTTACTCCAATGAACTTGAGCTTATTGTAAGGTATTCCATATAAAATTCTTTGATACTATTGTGGCCTTGTCTTCAATATTGCAATGTTTAAAATTTCTTTTGTTATTTATTTTCTCAAGTCTTGCTTGTAATCTTTGGTAGAGTACAATGATTTTCATTCTTCCATAACCTCATCCTTATGCTCACAATAACTTCTCAAAATTATTCATAGATAACTATGAATACCAATAGAGCACCCAAAAAAAACTCTTAACCAATTTTATCATGTAAGCCTATTCCATTCAATGGCCTAAATGCTACATATAACAATGGTTAGTAAGGATTCTGGCATTATCTGAATGTGAAATTGGTATTATTTTATTATTTTTAAAAATATTTTGGTAATTTAAAATAATTTGATAGTTTTAGTTATTTTATTATTTTTACTTTAATTGTACATGTTTTTATTTTATTATTGAACTTATATGTACTAACTATGTGAAATTATGTAGTTGGGTACCTTTGATTAATAGAATAATAATATTGGGACACTGAATGCAATATGGTATAGTTGCATGATTTATCATTATTTGGGAAATGACTCTTCTATTATTTTTATTGGATTATGGTGACTTAGATTCTAGATGGCTACAAATATGAATGCATTATAAGTCAGGATAGAATTTTATTAGCTAAGTTATCAAGTCAATTTGCAAGTAAGTCTCATACTCACAACAAGGAATCTAGAGTTATTCGTAAAATTTTTATGCAAATAAAGAATTGAGACTTGGTGCTTTTATAAGTGGGGCATAAGAAACCTTAGGAGTATTCAAAATTTAATAGAAAACATATGGACAAATGCTGGTGAATAGTTAGGAGATTTTAGGCATTACAAAGCATAAGAAGCATTTAAGGATTCATGTTGTAGCAATAGCTGGAAGTGTGTGGTCATAGAATTTTATATTATTATAATAGTTAGGAGTGCATAGTGGTAGGTGGGTTCTACAAAGAGGTAGACAACTATGAGTAGGTAGTAAAATATAAAGGTAGGATACATTAGTTGATATTTTTGTAAATTGAATAATAGTGGCTAGTCTCATAATGATTTTATAGTAATAAGAGTTTTATGTTATTTTTAATTTTTTGTAATTATTTAGGGTATTAATGATTTGGGAAATTTATCATAATTAAGAGGGTTGGTTTGAAATTCTAAAAATATAATAAGGTTCATCTTGAGAAGTTCTATGTGTTCATAATTTCATTTATTTTTTGGATTTATTTCCAGATTTATTGGTGGGTTTTCATTTTGTTTCGAGTTTCTACAAGTAAGCATAGAAGACATGTCTATTTGTTAATTTTAGGGTAGAAGAGTGACTATTTTGTCATTAAAATATAACAAATGATACTTAATTCTATATCAAATTATATAACAAAATGCCTCTAAGTTATAGTAAAAGCTTCTATCATTACAAGTATTGAATGATAAAAACTTTACCTATCCATATTCAACTATTGTAGAGATAACTGATAATAATGTATCATAGCAATAAAAATGAAAGGAAAAAAGATTAAAATATCTGGTATAATATTAAAATAACATATATACATAGTCTCTTAAAAAAATCAAGACTAAGAGTTCAAATCACAAGACTTAAAACTTGTCTATCATCTAATCAGTGATCAATGAAAAATTACCACTAATACTATATCTAGGAAACTACACAAATTTACCTTCAATTTAAAGATGCTAATTCATAATGTTAAAACAAATACAATCCTTGAAGTGAACCTACTATGCAGTGGTAATAAAATTAGAGTTATAGTTTTAGCTCTCAAAGATTTCTAATTTTTCTATTTTGATACCCTTTTATTGTCTAATATAATTTGTTTTATAAATAACAAATCATCAAAGATAACCGTAGAAAGCTAAAAAAACATCTATAGTATTAACATAAGTTCCAAGGTAAAGGTTCAATATCAAGATTAGTGAAGCATTGTAAAATATGAAATCTATTTCCATGCACTGGTTTTACAAAGTAAGAACCATGATAATCAATTCTTAAGAAAACCAAAAATAAAATTACAAATCAAGAAATTCTCTCTATCATATCATAAGAAAAGAATTCTATGGATGTCTGAAATCTATATTTAATAATAATTAAAATCCAAGAAAAATATATAAAAGAGAGATTACCTTTGAGAAAAAAAGGAAATACAAGGACTATCTACCTTGATATTTTACTACCTACTTAGGTTGCCTTGATATTTTAACACTAATGTATCCTACCTTGATATTTTACTACCTACTCATAGTTGCCTAGATATTTCAGAAAAAAAGGAAATATCAAGGTAGAAGTGCATAGTGTTAAGTTTTGTTACATTTAGATCACCAGTTCCAAGGAATCTAGAAACACATTAATGACTAGTATAACATAGAAATTGTAACACACCATGAATGCTATAATAGCAACGATGTTAATCATATACATTATACTTGAATAGTTAAGAGGATGAATAGAGACAAAAAAAATTACATAGTATATCTCTATGATTTTTGTTATTTTATATTATATAAATGAACCATAATCAATGCACATATATAGGTTAAAAAAACAATGATGTCCATAGAACAAGTAGACATGAAAAATAGTTAAAATTAATCAAAATATGTAAATAATTAAATTACATATAATAAACTTTAACTAACAAGTAGCAACACTATGATGGTTTATTACAAACATACACAATGATATAGTATACACCTTGTTTAATATGTTTAGCTTGATAACATACATCAAATCCTTAACATCACTCCATAGGCTTAACAACGAATTTTGATAATATGAATTATTAATCAACAAATGAGTCTATATTTTCATTCTTAAAATTGTCAAATATGTTTAATGATGACTTAGCATTTTTTTTAGAGTAAATTCTTTTATCATGGAGTCTTTAAGGAAAATAGAAGATTCATGGGATGGTGCTAGAACATTTTTAGCTAATTCTTGTAACTTTGGACTAGCATATTTCTTCTGAATCTTAGCATTTACTTCATTATATGATGTTAAAATTGATGATGGCCTAATGGTGCTAACATGTGATAGATCATATCCATTACTTAATGTAGGTATTAATAATTCTTTATAATGAACTATAAAATTAGCATTCACTACTTGTTTTTGTAGGTTTTTCATTGTAGCATCCAATTTATCATGCTCTTCACTATAGGTTTCTAAAAATTCATTCTTCTAATTGATGAGATCTTTTATCTAATTTTGCCTTGAATATCACTCTTCTTAGAGTGTAGATACTTTATCCTTATTTATTATTTTGTCTCCATTAAACTCCATTATTTTTACTATTAATTCCTCCAATTTAATTGCCAACTTCATCCCGATGTCAGAACCCACAATGTTTCTTATTTACTTTGGTGCTACTAATTCTTGTAATTATTTTTACGTAAATTTTAATATATAGTTAACCTATCCTTGAAACATTGTAAAAGCTTTGGAATACTTCTTCTTTTCTTGATGCTTCATACTTTTTACAACATCTAAAAACCACCTAAATCTTTTCCAATATCTAACGATCTTATTTATATTAGTGGTTAAAAGCTCCTATGGATTCTTATATTCCTCTTTTTCAATCTTACTCATTTACTTACACACAACTTTCACAACTAACTTTAGGCTTCTTATAGTTGGTATAAGACTTAATTGCAAATCCACTTGACAGCTCGCCTAATCTCATTCTATGTTAACTCATAACACAATCATCTTTGTAGTCATCAAGAAGTCAAGTCATCATAAGCCAGTTAAAATATGAAAAGAATAATTTTCAAGATAATGATAAATCATGTCAACTATGCCATATGTCACATATTACCTTAACATTATTAGTTTGTTGGTCAAAGGTACCTGGCTACTCAATCTCACATGATTAATGAACATAAGTTTAATAATAGAATAAAACTAAGATGCTCAAAAGGCTTAGTTTGATGAGGATTGCATGAAGGTAAAACACCTCAAGGAAAATTCATGTTATAAACAAGAAAGACTAGTAGCTAAATTTAAATTATAATTTTAATTAGATTGAAAAGCAAGAAAAATCACCTTATTTTTCCATCAAAATGCTACCTTCTCATGTTGTTTTGGCAAAAATTATGGGCCATTTTTTAACATGTAAAATGAAATTCATGGTCCACAAGCTATGAATTTCATTATACAAGCGTATTAGAGGATAAAATGCCAAATACAGTACCAGTTGTAGAAAAAAAGTAAAAAATGCTAGTTGCCCATAAAATGGTCCAAAAATGCTACCAAATGGCATGGGAAAAGTTAAAAATGCTAGTGGCCCATATGTTGTAGTTTTGGTCTATGAAGTTCAAATATGCTATGTAAGAATCTAAAAAGTGTATTGAAATGAAACTGACACAACAACAACAAATTGGAGGCCTATTTAAGCTAGTTTTCAATACTATTTTTGAATATTTTACCATATCTTTTGGTAAAGAGATCACTTGGTAGTAACAAAAAGCAATAAAGACCATTTTAGCAATGGAGCAGAGATTATTATAGATTTTCGTAGTTTTTTGTAGCTTTTTCAATGTAGATCACTGAGAGTAGCAAAATCTTGTTACAACATTTATTATGAAGCAGATCAATTTAGAGACAAGTGAAAATTTGAGTGTAGAACACACCTTGCATCTTACATCAAATTTCAAGGACATTTTTAATATTCTAAGGTTTTTGAAATCCTTGATCTGTACCTTTCTAAACCTCTATTTTAGAATAAACTTTATATCATTAAATTTAAATTTTTGTTGTTTTTTTTATTGCCATATTTTTTTCATATTTCATACATCTCTCAGTTTATTCTTGTGTCTAGATATTTCATCTTCATTTATATCACTTGGTAATAGATTTTCTAAGTACTTATGTGATTAGAAAGATCACCTAAGGCTCTCCAAATTCTTCTAAGGCTCATGGATCCTAGNTTATTTTTTTCATAGTTGTAGTGGAAAGTTCTTTCCCTATTCCTTGAAAAAATTAAAAATTATTATTTTCATAATTGTAGTGTATGGTGCTTTTCATGTTCCCTACATTTATAGTTCAAAAAATTATATTTATAGTTGCAATACATAATGCTTCCCTTTTCTCCTACATTTATAGTTCAAAAAATCATTTTTACAGTTGTAGTGCATATTGCTTTCTCCATATCCTACATTTCCAGTTTTGTAGTTTTCCTCTAGTTCTCTACATTTGCAACTTACAAAGTTTTTCTATGTATGCTAAGGCCCTTTTCCATTTTTCTCAATGTTGCTCAAATATGTTGGAAAAAATTAATTATTGTAGTTGTAGTTTTGGTTCATTTTATTTTTTCTCTTTTTATAATTATGTTTGTTTTGCCTAATTTTATAGATACACTATGCTCCATTTATGCTACAATCTCACAAGCTATGCTCTTGCACACTACAACCTATCTTATACACTATAGTTTATCTCATATGTTGTAGCTTGTCTTATATAGTGTAGCTTGTCTCATACATTGCAACTTGTCTTATATGGTACAACATGTATTATACACTACATTTTCTTTCATACGTTGTAGTTTGTCTTATATACTAGAGCTTGTCTTATACACTATAGCCTTCCTTATACACTACAAGCTTATCAAATACACTACAACCCTCATATGCTACAAGCTTATATGCAACAAGCTATAGCTATCATATCCTACAACTTGTCAAATATGTTAGACCTCTTACAATTTGCAAGCTTTTCATATACACTATAACTCTTACAAGCTAAAAGCTTGTTAAGTACAAAATAACTCTAGTATGCTACAAGATATGGCTTGTTTAAAATATTAAAATGTTTATTACATTTCCATAATTACTTAGTTTTTTTGAAATTTATGCCTTTTACATCAACCATTCTACCACATAACATTTTAATCATGGCCTTGAACCAAGAATCCACTTGTGTATATGACCCTAAGGACCTAGTTGTAGTGGAGGGTAGGGAGTTTAACTTAGTTCATGTAAACATTGACAAACAATATTACAACTTCATATGCATAAGAATCCAAGATAAGGAGTATTACATCTGAAGTAGCATGTCTCTAGAACCAGAAGTCATTACTAGGTTGTATAGGTTCAATGATGTGTTTTTTTGTTTCACGAACCATTTGACTTGTTCTATTACTATGAGGAAATTCTTTTTCCTTATGTGTGATTTCTCAATCTTTGTAGTTTTAATTTTTTTCCATTCTTACTAGATGAACAATATGAAAGAGTTACATCATTATCCACCTACTTTGGTGGTTTACAACCTTGTTCCATTAGATTTCCAATCATGAAAACCTAAAACTCAAAACCTACAACAACTACTATTACCTATACTATGTCCAACCTTGTTTACACTCACTTGCCATCATTTGATGATATTTGATTATGATGTGCATCATTGGGTCATCATTTTACAACATTTGATGTTATTTGGTTATCATGTGATATCATTTTATGTCATTTGGTGTCATTCGGTATCCTTTGACATCATTTCCATCATCTTCGTCATCATTTGGTTCATGTTTGATCTTGTTTGACATGATTTGACTTAATTTGACCTTTTTAGCCTTGTCATACCTCAATCAACCTCATTTGACATCATTTGGCACCATTTTCTGTCCTTTCACATCATTTGGCTCCATTTGATATCGTCTTGTGCCATTTTGACATCATTTGCCCAAGTTTGACATCATTTTGGTATCATTTGTTGTTATTTGACATTATTTTGCATCATTGTTTCATGGGTTTGACCTTGTTTTATCTTAATTTTAGTTTTTATTACATCATTTGACCCTTCTTCCACCTTTTTCCACCTTAAACTACGATTTGTGATCTTTGATGATCATGTTATAGCTTTATTTTATCTTGGTTAACCTTATTTTACTCAGTTTTGGTTATGATTTTATTTATTATTATGCTCTATTATTGTAGCAATTTTTTGCATTATTAAAATATTTTTATCACATAGATGCCACTTAATTTACTTTTGTTCATATCCATGGTCAAGAATGAACATGTGGAAACAAGTTAACTTACCTTTGAACCTAAGTGGATAGCATCATGATATTGTATGGATAATTGACCTTAATTGCATAGATCTTAAACTTAGGAGCTTGTTTTACTACATAG
Source organism: Gnetum montanum (assembly GCA_015680685.1). NCBI lineage: Eukaryota > Viridiplantae > Streptophyta > Gnetopsida > Gnetales > Gnetaceae > Gnetum > Gnetum montanum. The sequence goes on along the minus strand of MNCI01032182.1, from coordinate 44,333 downwards.
CCTCAATTGATAAATCCTTAGAATGGTATAACTACATAGTCAAAACCCTTGGCCTACAAGCTAGTGATATTAGTGAAGGCTCTCTAATTGAAATTCTAGTTACAATCCATACTAGCGAGAAGAAAATGCTAAAACTAAGTTTTTCACTAATACTTGAAATGACCCAAGACATCACCAAGGGCCTTCAAGAAAAAATTAAAGTATTTTCTTGCTCATATGAAGACATGCCAATACTCGATCCATGCCTAGTTTAGCACAACATCATACTTGATCCTAGTGTTAAACCAATTAAGCAAAAGGTTTGCAAAATTAGACTAGACTTAGGCCTAGCATTTTGTCATAAGATCAAGAAGCTCTACCAAGCATGTTTCATCTAAATTATTGATTTCATTGATTAGGTGTCCAACATAGTGATAGTCCCTAAGAAAAATAGGAGTATATGTATTTGCATTGATTATTGAGACCTAAATAGGAAAACTATCAAAGATGATTTTCCTTTTCCTAGTATTGATCAACTCATTGATACTATGACTAGCCATGCCTTATTGTCCTTTATGGATGGGTTATTAGGATACAACCAAGTTTGGATTAACCCAAAGCATCAACTGTGTATAAATTTCATGACTCCTTGAGGAAACTTTTGTTATACCATGATGATATTTGGTTTAAAGAATGTAGGCATAACCTATAAATGAGCTCTAACCTACATAATTAGTGATTATATGCTAGGATTATTTAATGACTATGTTGATGATATAGCTATGAAGTCAAAACTAAATGATGACCATGCACATGGCCTAAACTTGGTACTTCAACAATGTCTCCAATATGAACTTAGACTTAATCCTAAGAAGTAACTCTTCAATGTTAGAACTAGTCAGATGCTTGGTTTTGTAATATCCAAGGCTAGGATAAGTGTTGATACTAATAAGGTTAAATCCATAACCAACTTAGCAGCACTCATTAATCTTAAGAACCTATAGGAACTACAAGGTAGATTGCATTTTAATTATAGGTTCATCTCAAGGCTTACAAACAAGCTACAATCCATGAAAAACTTGCTTAAACAAGGATTTAATTATGAGTGGACTAACTAGTGCCAAGAAACCTTTGATAACATTAAGAAAGATTTGGTCCAACTACCCAGTATGTATTCACCTCAAAAAGGTAAACATTTTTACATCTACCTTGCAATCTCAAACATGTCCATAGCCTCTCTACTCTATCAAAAATGAGATGATGAAGCAAAGTTACATGTATACTACTTGAGCCATGCATTGATAACTTACAAGACTCGATACATAGAGGTTGAGAAGTATTCCCTAGTCCTAATCGTCTCTTTAAATAAGTGGAGACATTACATCTTTAGGAGCTAGATCAATGTCATATGTAAAGACAATATATATGAGAGTAGCTGTATAGCCCAGTGGAAAGCCATAACAACCAAATTTGACATGCATTACATCTCCCAAATCTAAACCATAAGTTAAGCTATAGTAACATAACTTATAATTTCCCCAATTGAGCACAATGCAACCATTGATCCCAAGTTCCATAATGAGTATGTCATCATTATCAATGAGGTACCTGAGCATTACAAGGCAATCATGCACTTTAATGGAGCCTCAATTGCCCATGGGGTGAGCTTCACCCTCTAGTGCGATCCAATCTTTTGCGTATCATTTTTAATTTCTATGTACCAACAATGTGGCAAAAAATGAAGTATTAATTAGAGAAATGATGTTAGCTCATGACCAAGCAATCAAATGCCTAATGGTAAAAGGAAATTCGCAACTTGTGGTTAACCAAGTAATTGAGGTTTATGCATGAAAAGTTAAACATTTACAACCATATTGTGACATAGCTAAGAAACTCATATAATAATTTATGGATATTGACACACAACATATATCCAAAACTGAGAATACCTTAGCTAATGCCATTGCAACCTTAACCTTATGTGTGATGCTAAATGTGTTTAACTTCTTTAATGAAGAATTATGCTATTCCCATCACGCAAAGCATTGAAGACCTCTCTATAGCCACTATTGATAATGTTCCTTGAAAGGAATGGTATGATGATATCAAGTTTTATCTAATGCATGGTGAGTCTTCATAGAACTTTGCTGACCCTCAAAAAGATGTTGTATGTAAAATATCAAAACAATAGATCACTGTAGTTGATAATACATTATGTTGGAGGTCCTATGATGACATATTATTAGTGTGCTTAGACAAAATCAAAGCTTTTATAGTCCTTGAAAAGTTCATGAAGGTGTATGTGGAGGACATATAGGACCTACAAACATTGCTGTAAAGATTAGAAATTGGATCTATATGGAAAGCAACTACCTACAAAAGGTTAAAACTTGTGATACTTTTCAATAGCACAACAACTTGATATATGTGCCGCCAACTAAGTTACCTACTACTCAGATAACCTAGCCACTTCAATGATGGAAAATTGAAATTATTAGGTCTATAATGCCTAAGTATCTTGTAGGGCATAGCTTCATAATCACTAAAATAGAATCCTTGAGAAAGTGACTTGAAGCTATTCATATAAGAAAAACATTGTCCCAACAAGTTTGTAAATTCATACTAGATAAAATTATATCTCATTTTGGCATACCTCTAACTATAGTCATAGATAATGAACCATAGTTTAATAGCTAAGAAATGCAATAATTTTGTGACCAACTAAGCATTAAACATTCCTTTTCCTCATCCATCCTCAAGCTATTGGACAAGCCAAACCACGAATAAAAGTCATTATAAACTATCTTTCAAAGATGCTAAACAATAGTAGATGCAAGTGGCATGAATACCTTATGCATGCACTATGGGCCTAAAGAAGAACCTTTTGAACTGTAGCTAATGTCACCTTGTATAATCTTTTCTATGAATCTAAAGATGTTTTACCTCTTGAATTATAGGTACCATTCTTAATGGTGGCTATATTTGACTTCATCAATGATGAACAAAATAAGGGTTTCCATATCATCAATCTTGATTTAGTAGAGGAGCAACAAATACAAATATTGATTCACATCGAACAATATCAAGAGAGGAAAAACAATAGCATCATCATAATCCAAACAAAAAAAAATTCAAGAAAAGAGATCTTCTTCTTAAGGTCATTTGTAAACATGAAAACAAGTTCTTAGCTAATTGGAAGAGGCCTTTCTTGCTTACAAAATCCTATAGCAACAATGCATTCAAATTGGTAGACATAAATGAGAATGAATTAGCCAACCCAATTAATCTTTCCTATCTAAAACCTTATTACATTTAATGCTAACTTGTTTTCCTATAGCCCTTATTTGTTTCTTTCTTGTAGGTATTAATTGATGATTAACATCAATAACCTTTGTAGCCTATAATAAGTGAACCTGTGTAATCCTTCATTCCTTTTATTTTTGGCATGATAAATGAACTACAAATTTTACATGAGTTTCTATAACAAAAGATAAGTTTCTCGTGTTACACCTAATGTTGCTTGTGATGGCCTACATTTTACTTGATCTCTCATGTAGCCTTATGCAAAAGATTGTAAGTGTGTGAACTCTTTGATATGTCTTATTATACTCTTTGAGTTATGCTTGTAAGATGAAACCTAAAGTCATAATGAAGGTGTGGCTCACCATGATAGCAAGTTACCATGCAGTCTTGATGTGTGAGGTTCAATCAACTTGTCTCACTGTGTTAAGAGTGTTTGCCCCACATCACCTTTGTTACCTCTCTTGAGCGATAATCCCATAGCTAAATTATAGCCTTCCTTACCCTAATAATAATGAAAAACTATGTTCAACACTCGTGAAATGTAGCTATGGCCATGTAACATATCCTTGATATACTCTACCATCAAGTTCGTTAAATGTAACACATCTCATTCAACAAGAAAACCTCATGAAGGTTTCATAGCCTTAGAAAAAAAAAGAAGGGAAGAAATGCTAATGACCAAGAGTCCAACAAAGCCTAAAATTCAAATCAAGTAGCTCTAAATAAATAAATAGAGGAGCCTAATGGCCAATGAAGCCTTGGGTGAAGTGCTAGTTCCTTAAAAACATTACCAAGTGACCAATGCTTTGAAGCACAAAACATGCAGACTACATTGATCAACAAGTATGTCACCACCATACCATGACCATGATGTCAACAATTTGAACTCTTTGTTAACCCATGTGACCATCCCTGATAACCAATATAGCCTTTATTTTCTATCAAAATTATAACAATTCATTGTGATCTTATTTCAACATCATGAACACTCCTTGGTATGGTTTGATAGCTATGGAATCAACCTTGGAGAGGAAGTCCTAGTGATAAACCTATGATGGTATTTTTTATCCTTCATTAATACCTCTTGGATCAATCCTCTAACCATCATCAAAGAGGGGCCAATGAAACATCCCAAAGAATATTTGCATTTACATATGTAACTAGTGCATATCATCCATAATCGAATGATCAAACCAAAGTGGTTAATAAATCTTTGCTAAATATTTTGAGGCGTTTATATGATGGACAACCAAATAGGTGAAAACATTTGTTGTATCATGCTAAGTTGTCTTATAGTAATGCTTTTCATGTTTCCATTGGTAAAAGCCCATTTGAAGTGAATTATGAATTTTATCCAAAGACGATGGACATTATAAGAAGCTTTGATGAATAAGCTTAATTAAGGATTGATTTTGTGAAAGAGATAAATGATATTCATGCTCAAGTGAAGGTAAATATTGAGAAGAAAATTGAAGAGAGGATCCTTAAGAGGAATGAGAATAAGTGGAAGCCTAACTCCTTATTATTGGTAATCTAGTTTGGATGCACTTGAAGAAGAATAAATTGAGAGGTATTAACTTCCTAAAGTTAAAAGCTAAGAATATGGACCCTTTCAAATTAAATTTTAAAAATTTCTTTTGAAAATATGTTACCAAATAATGTGTGTATGTCTTTCGTATTTATTATTGCATATCTTATGCATTACCATGGACTAATAGATGATGAAATCATACAAGGTAGCATCAAGGAGTTAAAGGAAGCTATTAACAAGTCCAAGTCTTTAATGGAGGAAATGGTAATTGTACTCATGAGGATAGAAGCTTCCAGTAATCATAGAGTGGAGAGGCATAAGTATTTGATCCATTGGAAGGATCAAACTATTAATAATGTTGTATGGGCCCATGAGATCAAACTTGCTAAGTAGGAGATCACTTCTACTTCTACTCCCTTATTCACTTGAGTATACTTTTTAAAGGATGGAAGAGTTGGTGTAGGGACACCTCTTCTAAGCCCCATTTTCATCCCTATATGGGATTAATTATAGGTATTGTGAAGCCAAAGAGATGCCTTGAAGATCAAAGAGACATATTGGCTAAGAGCTAAGATATGACAAAAGATTTCTTAAGTGGCTATAAGATGTCTTGTTTAGCAAGATGTTTCATTTCAACCAAAGATATTTCTAGAGATACATCCCTAGGAAGACATCTCATCCTAGGTGTAGCAACTGAAAATATTAGTCACTATAAAACCAAAGAAATTTTTAATGAAACAACTTTGATCCGAAATCCCAAGTGCCTCTACAAAAAATAGGATCCTAAGGTACCTTGGATGATCGAATAAATCACCAAGGAAGCTAGAGGAGGGGAAAGCAAGGTAGTAAAATTGAAAATATGAAATGCAAATCTAATAATGAATGCACTAAAAATAAATAAAAAAATACAAATTATACACAAATGAAACCATCACTTCACTCCAAGGTTTCTTTTGGCTACTAGACTCCTCCCTTTGCATGTTTGGAGCCATTGATTTGAGCTTTTGATTTTTATGGGCCATCGCAGCTTCCTATCAATTTTATTTTCCATTTTTTTGTGGGGTGAAACCTTCATTGGGATTTTTTCCTAGGCTTGTTTTGACATGGTTTTCCCATTGAATGAGGTGTGTTAATCCTAGTAGAGTTAATGGGTTTCCCATCGAATGAGATGTGTTATGCTTGATGGACTTAATGGTCATCCTAATAAATGAGATGTGTTACATTCAATGGACTTGAAGGTGAAGCATGACAAAGGGATGTCACATGAACATAGTGCATGTGTCGAACATCAATAAACATTGTTACTCATAGTAAGAAAGGATATAATAAGGCTAAAATTTTGGGTTCAAAGAGATGATCATGGGGAATGATGTGATACGAGCACAATTGACATAACAGGATAAACTCACCGAATCTTGCATTCAAGATCACATGATGACTTGCTACCATTATGAGTTGTACCCTCATGATGACTTCCAAGATTCATCCTGTAAGCACAACTCTAAGAGAAAAGGAAAACCAAGAAAAGATAACATGCTCTTACAATGCAATGCATAAGGTTAAAATTTGATAAAACCAGGCTAACATAAGTCACCATGTTACAAATTCTATAGTTGCTTCATTGTGTGAAAGATGGTCATTTATGCTTGATTGTCATTGTTGGTTGTGATGATGGTTAGTGTTGGATGTCAACTACATGTAGTATGGTTTTAGATAAGAATGATTAAGTAGATTGGCTAATTCATTTCCATTCATGTCAACTATCTTAAAAGCTCCCTTGTCATAGGCTTTCATAACCAAAAAAGACCCTTCCTAGTTGGCTAAAAATTTATCCACATGCTTGTAGGTGGCCTTAAGGACTAGGTCACACTTCTTAATATTATGCTTGGTTAGGTTATGGTGGTGCTAGCATTTTTGCCTCTCTTGATATCACTTAATGTGATTAAGCATCCGCACTTGTTGCTCCTCCACTAAGTTCAGGTCCATGATATGCAGCTCCTTATTCTACTCATTATTGATAAAGTTAGATAAGGCTACTTGCAAAGATAGTACTTGAAATTAAAAAGGTAAAATAGATTCAAAATACAAAAATCAAGCTATAAGAGATTACATTGGTTTCCATTCGGTATGTTGTTCTATAGGCCTAAAGCACATGGACAAGACACTCATGACACTTTCATTTTCTATTGTTTAACATCTTCTTGAGTAAGTTGATGATGGCCTTATTGCTTACTTCTACTTATCCATTGTCTTGAGGATAATAAGATGATGAAAAGGAGTGCTTAATTCCTAGGTAAATGTGGTCCATTTTCTATAACTATGGTCATAGGTATGCTAAAATGAGATACAATGTTGTCCAATATGAATCTACAGACTTGTTTAGATTTCCTTCTTAGGGAATATCTTCGACCCACTTTGTAAAGTATTCAATTGCAATGATGATAAAACTATGCCCTATGAAAGACTTAGGCATTATAGGTCTAATGATATTCTACCCCCACCATTGAAATGATCAAGTGATTTGAGTAGTGTATAAGTTAGTTGGTAGTACATGTATCAGTTACTATGCCATTGGCATTTTATCACAAGTTTTAACCTTCTACAGCTAGTCGCTTTCCATATAGAGTTAGTAATAGCTTAACTATTTGATCCTAGTGGCCATAGCTCTAGGTCTTATATGTCCCCAACATACATCCTCAAGAACCTAATCTAGGGCCATTAGGGCTTCAATTTTTTTAAGCACAATAATAACATGTCATTGTAGGACTATTGACATAATGTATTATTGCCTACTATGACATACTATTTTGATTATTTATGTACAACCTCATTTTGAGTAGTGTTCAAGCCCTATGAAGGTTCACCATGCATAAGATAAAACTTGATACTATCATACCACTCCTTTGGGGGAGAAGTATGAACCATGACAATGAAGATATCCTTAATGATCTACATGATGGAAATGGCATAGTCCATATTCAACATGAGCAATTTTCTAAATACATCTAGTATCACACTAGGAGCTAGCGTTGCAATGACATTGGCTATAGCATTCTCATTTCAGGGTATGTGTTGGATATCAATGTCTACAAATTACTGTAACAATTACTTTCCTAAGTCATAGTAAGGTTGTAAATGTTTTGATTTACACACATAAAACTTGGTTGCTTGGTTAACCACAAGTTTTGAGTTACCTTGAATCATTAAGTACTTTATTCCTAGATCATAAGCTACCATCACATCTCTGATCAAACCCTCATATTCCTCTACATTGTTGATGCATGAAAATTTAGAATGGTAAACAAAGGATTGGATTTCACTAGAAGGAAATATTATGATGGCAGTAGCACTAGCCCCATGGGTAGTTGAAGCTCTGTCAAAGTGCATGACTACCTCATAGCCCTCAAGAACTTGGCTAATGGTGTTGACATGTTCATCAAGAACTTAGTATCTAGTATTGAGTGGTCATCTATGGGTAAAATAATGACTTGTACGACTATAGATTAACCTTTTCTTGATTCTTGAGAGACATAATGAAGGTAAAACTCCATGGTTATGGCTTTTCATCAAGCTATATAGCTACTTTCATAGATTTTGATCATTATGGCTCTAAGCACATTATCTTTGCAAATGACATTAACATGGCTCCTAAAGAGGTAGTGTCTCCCCTTCTTCAATAAGAAGACTAGTGCTAGGCAATACTTCTCCACTTCAATGGATCATTTCTCATGGGAAACTAATGCATGTCTAAGGTAGTATACTTCTAATTTTTCTCCATCATCTCATTTTTGATAGAGTAGAGAGGCAATAGACACATTAGAGATGGCAAGGTATATGTAAAAGGGCTTATCTTTTTGTATATGATAGACCATTGGTAGTTGTGCCAACTCTTTCTTAAGGTTTTCAAAGGCCTCTTGGAATTAAGTCCTCCACTCATAGTGAACCCCTTTCTTAAGAAAGCATTGCATGGGTTGTAACTTACCTGTGAGCCTAGTGATAAACTACAGATAAATTGCAATATGCCTTGCAGTCCCCAAAGCCCCTTAAGGTTAGTAGGTGCAACCAAGTTAGATATGATTCTAACCTTAGCAAGATTGACACACATCCCTATATTAAATACTAAAAAGCCAAGCATCTTACTAGTTTTGATGCTAAAAACACACTTCTTGGGAATAAGCCTAAGCTCATACATAACAAATATCTTGAGTACAAAGTTAAGGTCATGTGCATGGTCACTAGCCACTTTGAAATTAACACCTATATCATCTATATAATTGTTAAGTAAACCTAACATGTAATCACTAAATATATACCTAATAACTCTTTAATATGTTGATCTTGCATTCTTTAGGCTAAAGGACATCATGGTATAATAAAAGGTACCACAAGGGATCATGAAGGTCATACTAAGTTGATGCTCTAGGTTAATCCTAATCAGGTTATATTACGAGAACCCATCCATGAAAAACAATAAGGCATGTCCAATCATAGAATCGATAAGTTGGTCAATATTAGATACCAAAAAATCATCCTTGATGGTTTCCTTATTTAGGTCTTAAAAAATGATGCAAATATGAATACACTTATTTTTTGTAGGAACTACCACTATATTGGACACCCATTCTATGTGATCAACAACTCTGATGAAACTAGCTTGGTATAGTTTTGTGATCTCATCATGAACTGCTAAGGCCAAATTAGGTCTAATATTATGTATCTTTTGCTTAACTAGACTAATGTTAGGATCAAGTATGATGTTATGTTGTACTAGGCATGGATCTAAACTTGTTATATCTTCATATGACCAAGCAAAAGCCTTAATGTTTTCTTGTAGGACCTTGGTGATGTCTGAAGCCTATTGAGGTTCTAGTGAGGAACTTAGTTTTAGGCTTTTTGCCTTACCACTATGTGTCATGATAGGAATCTCAACTAAAGAGTCTTTAGTAATGTCACCAACCTCTAAGACAAGGGTTTTAACTAGGCTTTGAAGCCAATCTAGAGGTTTTTCTATCAAGGCTATGTGATCAAAAAGGCTCTTAGATTTAAGATCTTAGTAATCAAGATCAATGCATCATTCAACACCATTGTGAGGCCCACTTAGGCTCAAAGGTAAACTAATCTACTCCTAGGTACTCATATTTCAATCTTGCATGTCCAACATAAGCACATTATGTGAAACTTGGGTAAAGATGAGTAAATAATGCCAAAATGCTATGAAATTATGCAAATACATGCTACTTTAATCCTAAAAAATAATGCAAACAAGGCTAACTAAGGCTATGATAGGTAAACATAAGTAAACCAAGGTTAAACATAGGCCAAAAAATGTCAAAAAGGTCAAAACAAGATCAAAGCATCATAGAAGTATGAAAAATAAAGTTAAATATAGTCAAATAGGATCACAAGCTTGCTAGTTTAAGGCATTGGTAATTCACAACTACATGGTGTTAAATGGTGGTCAATGAAGGTCAAACCCCATCACTCAACACCAATCAAGGGCTAAACAAAGGATAACATAGGCTATAATATAGAGAATAAAGGCAAATACATTGAGATTGAAGTAATGTAGAGGCTAACCAAGGTCAAAAAGGAATAATGAAGCTAAAATAGGTTGGAACACCATGAAACAATGTTAAATTAGGCAATGTGAAATAAATGTGATAAACCTTGATTAATGCTAATTAGATAAGATTATATTTTACCAGTTTTAAGCCTTAGCAGATCATGATTTAAGGCTACCATGGTGATAGAGGAGTTTGAGCATCTATTAGTACTATTTTAAGGTTGTTTAGGCCAAAAATGAAAGGTTTTTAGAATACCCATGCTAGATCCACAGTAGCCACCATGGATGGGATAACACCCAATGTGGATGGGACAACTAGTGGTTTGCCAAACTAGTTTTGAGTAGTTTTTGACTCCATATGGCTTGCATGGTTAGTTTAGGGGACTAGGAAAGGAAATATGACAACTCTAGCATTAGTTTCAACCTCTAGAGGCCTCCATTGAAGCCTAAGTCTACCACCCACACTAGAGCAATGCTAGCTAGCATGGCCCCAACATGAATACTAAGGAAAGTAGGTTTTCTAGCATCCAAAGGATCAAAATTGGGGTTTCATGATCTTCCCAAGATAGTAAAGGGCTAGATCTATGAAGATTTATCATTTTGGAGGTCAAAAACTATTAAAAAGTATATTTTAAGGTCATACCCCCTAGAGCCACACTGGCTAGCATGGATGAAAGGGGTTCTATGCATTGGACATCTAGATCTAGATTTTATGAGGTAAAATAAGGTCAATTTTTAAAAGGAACTAGGGTGTTGTAGTTTGGTACTCCTCAAATGAGTTTTGGAGCCATTTTAAAATAGTTTCAAGGCTTAAAGCAAGTTGGAGGATGTGCCCATGCTAGGGCCATGCTGGCCAGCATGGCTTAAGGATGACACACTTACTTTTTAAATCTAAGGTTATTTTGGGAGTAGATTGACTTAGTTCTTAGGCTACCAAAGCTAAAAACAATCATTCTTGAGGTTTTTGGTCAAATTTAGCAAGGTTTTGAAGGCTATTTGAGGTAATGTATGATTCTAGCCTCTTGATCCATGCTAGGCAACATTTCTCTAGCATGGATGAGGGGGTGTAGTAGGTTTCCAAGATTAAAATGAGGTCAAAAGACTATAAACTTAAGGTTTTGGAATCTCAAGATTTACTAGCATAGGTTTTTGACTTCTGGGAATGTTGACCTACTATTAAAAGTGAAAAGTTAGCTCATCCATGCTATATACACACTACCCAATGTGGATTAGGCTTCTCTGAACATGAATATCATGGAATGTTAGATCTAGACATGTTTTGATAGCAAGTCAACCATGCATGTTAGCCCCTAGGGTTTTTTATATCAATGGCTAAAGTCTATGATCAAAATTTGATAGTTTTGAAGGTTTCTAGATGGTTCTAGAAATCATACCCCTTGGAGCAATGCTAAAGCCACATTGAACAACATTACTCCTGTGTGGATGATCAAAAGGAGATATCGTTTTGCTATTTCTAGTCAACATCTAGGTGTTTAAAGGCTCTAATAGGTTTTACCAAGGTTGTAGGCTAGATATGCTATAGTCTGAAGTCATTTTGGTCCATCTATGATCCTCCATGAACTTTCCATGAGGGACCCATGTTGGCCAACATGGTTGAGGGGAATTTCTTAATATGGAAGTGGGAGAAGTCATGAAATAAGTTTAGTTTTAGCAAGTTTTGGCTATTGGAGTTCTCAAGAAGATAAAAATTTCAACATAGGATAATCTCAATACAAATCTTGGAAATTTTTGCTCATGCCAAGTTAATCCACACTAGGGCAATGCTACCTAATGTGAATAGCATTCCCCAAACATGGCTCCATATGGATGCAAAGTTTTTATCACTTTTGATAAGATTTGATAGGGTTTTGAAGTTTTTGGGGTTGCAGGTGTTGAGGATCAAGATATGGCATTAGAATCAATTGATTTGAGGTATTCTTACTATTTCATGTAGTCATCCCCCCTAAGCCATGCTACGTAGTATGGCCCTCGCATGCATGGAAGTGTGATGATAGCTTTTTAATACTTTTGTTAATTTCATGGCATCTGAAGGTTTTGGAAGGCTCTAGTAGTGTTTAGAGGTCATCATGGCAAGTTATAAGGCTATTTTTCACTATAGAATGAGTTTTATGACTTACCCATATAGCATCCACATTGGGGTACATGAGTGGAAGGTTCACTTGCATGGATAAGGCTTCAATAATGGGAATTAACTCAAGTTTTAGCAACTATTCACTACTAAAATCTATTGAGTACTAGGCCTATCAAAGTAAATTTTATAGTAATTTAAGGTTTTAAGAAGGATTTTATAACCTACCCCAAGGGCACCCATGCTAGGTAGCATAAGTGGAGGGTTCACTAGTGTGGGGAAGGCTCATGGTATAGAACTTGACTCATTATTGGTTAGATCTAGGCTACTAGAGGTTGACAAGAAATGTTGGAGTCAAAATATGGTAACTAGGTAGTAAATTTTGGTAGTTTAAGATCACACCCCATCCATACACACTAGAGCCACACTAGGAAGCATGGATGAAGCCCTCCTTAGCATGGCTCCATTAGATTTGAAAGTTTTGGCACTTTCAACTAGGTTTGACTAAAGTTGCCATGGGTGAATGGATGGGTTTAAGGCTATGTGGGCCCACCTTGTGGTCAAATCAGGGCTTGGTAGGCACCAAAGGATTGGTATAAACATTGTACTCCCCTAGGAAAATTTTGGCAACTATTGATGAGGCCTAGCCTAGTGTGGTTGCCCAAAGTAGTAAGTTTCATTGAGGTATTATCCCCTGAAGAGGTTTAGGGTTTGTCCATGTTGATTACAGATGCCAAAAGTGGCAAGGGGGATTGGTTGTATGGCTAGTGGGGAAGGAGTCAAGGACCTACACTAGATCCATGCTGCCCAATGTGGGTAAAGGGGGGATAAGGTAATAACATGCTTGCATAAGTTTCAAAGGGTCAAAACCTCAGTGTAGAAGAGGTTTTCAAGCTTGAAACACATCATAGTAGGGAGGCCTCTCATGGGGCCCACATCAAATTTTTACATTTTTAAAACTTTTTGCTAACTCCCATCATCCCTAGTGTTGGATATACTTTTCCCCTTTGCACTTCCAGTACACCTTGAGTTTTAGTACCCAAAATTTGCAATGGGGGCATACAAGAGGATGCCTTGGTTTAAATGTGATTTTAATGTTTGATCTTATGCAAAAATTACACAAAACTCTCGTTCTTTCCCATAGCACATTGGATTTAAGCTAGGTAGATATTTTCCTTCCAACACTTCCCATCTCCAGCATTGTTACTTCAAATCTCCGTATAAGGTAGTGCTGGAGTTCATATTTATCAAAATTTTAACCTTTTCACAAGATTGATCATTGGTAATGATCAAGAAGAGAGGCAGTAGTAGTAAGAGCCTAGTCATTTAGGAGGTAATTGCAATAGCCCTAGGCATCTCCCTCCTACCCCAACCTATTACAATTCAAGGTTCATCTACAGTCACCCCAATGTAGGCCATTAGGAGCCATTTTTTTGTGTTTTTCCTAGTCCAAGATGGAAGCATTTTCTTAGATCTAGGCCATTTTGTTCATTAATATTTAATTTTGAAAAAATCTCACCCCCTATTTTTATGGTTTCTACATGTTTCTAGGATTATAAAATAATTTAGGTTTCACTCTATGGAAATTTTAAATTAGGTTTTACTGCTTTGTATGTGTTTCTTACTAGTTTTTGCAAAAAAGAAGGCATACTTATGAAATTTTTATTAAGAAATTAACTAAATATTGTTAAAATATAAGGTTTTTATTTTTAGAATTATCTTTAAGGTTTCTATTGGCTATGGTTTGTTTAATTTGGAGTTGTGATGAATGAGTTATGGTTGTTTCAGCTAGGTTGTATAGTTGTGTTTTGTGCCATTTTACATTTTTTTCATAGGTGTTTATGAATATTTTCTAGAAAAATAGCATGGGTTTTGTATTTTTTTTTTTAAGGATATGGATGTGTAGATATTAATGTAGCCTTTTGAAAAATGGTTGAATTACTCTATTTGGATTTGAAATGAATTTTTGGAAAATTTTCTATGAAACTCATGTGAAAAGGTTTCTTATGACAACTAGGTTCATGTAAATTTCTTTATGTTTTCTATTTAAATAGTTACAAATTTTTGGCTATTCTAGTTATGACATTCATGATTTCAAGATTCCAATGGCAATGGAATCACTAAAATTAGAGTTAAAATACATTTTTTATAAAAATTTTTACTAAGGTTATGTAAATTAGGGCTTATTATGACTATGGCAATTTTACCTCATGGAGATCGGCAGCGTTGGCATACTTAATGATTTTTCTCACCAATGTACCATACACTTGGGAATGCACAGGGATGTTACCAATGTTATAAACCTAGTTTCATGGCTATTTAATTTTTTTTTGTATTTTTAGTAATGATTTTCCTATGGTCATTTTCTAGGTTGTAAGTCTTGTTGTGTAAGTGTTGTTGTAAACTAAGGCATGATGTTCCTAATTTTGGTTGATAATGTAAACATTGTGACATCTTAGCTATGATGTTTGATGTTTGTAAAGGATATGATAAGGTTGATTTTCAGATTTTTGAAAGAATTTTTACTAACACCCTAGAGTTTTTTATTGCGACTAATTTCACCCCTAACTAGGATACTTAGTAAAAGTTTTTAAGAAATTATAAGTGTTATGAAGTTTTTTTGTGCTAAATGCTGTAACTATGATTCTAATTATTATGTATAGTTTTTCATGTAGGGTGTTTTTGAAGCACATCATGATAGTAGTGGAGTTGGTAGGAATCCTTTGCTGCATCAAATCCTTCAAGGCTAACACCCCCTCCTTGATTTGGTTCTTGAGAGGGGCTCCCTATGGTTTTAGATGGGGGCAAGGGAATTCCTTTCCTACCTCCTTCATAACTTTAGTGTGATGCTATGGTCAAACTTGGTCACAAATATGGTGGGCATCATAGTGGAGACCCTACTACTATAGGCATCTAAACTAATCATCAGATTCATAACTAACAATCTAAAAACCAAGGTAGTAGGAGAGGTGGTGGATACTAAGGACATCATTAGTACATGCCACCTATCTATAATCTAGATCATGCTAGAGTATTCTTAGTATAATGCTGATAATACCATGATGGTGGCACATATTGTTCTAGAATTGTCCTAGGACAATGTACCATCTACAAAGGTAAGCATGGTTGTTATAAGTTTTGATATTTTTGGTTGGCTTATCACTTTCCTAACCTATTGGATTTTTTATGCATGTATTTTAGGTATAGGATTAGTGACCAAGGTTTAATCAAGAATGATCAGACCTTAGCAGTGGCTCAAACCACATTAGGTGTATTTAGCAAAGGCCTAAAAATCAAAACTATTGTGGTTGATCAATTAAAAGATAATTTTGATAAATACATTGATGTATTTAACCTTGTCTTCAAGAAGTGTATGGCCACCAAGACAACACACAGTTGGTGGATGAACCCCAAGTGCATTAAGAAGAAAGATGGTGCTACTAGGACCTCCACACAAGCCTCACCAAACAAGAAGAAGAAAGTTAAGAACAAGGATGGTTTGTTATGTTATGTCTAGTGTTTTTTATGACTAATTAGGCCTAAACTAATCTATGGTTTTAACTTACAGTTCTAGTTTTTGGTTATATCTTAGTTTTACTAAATGTGCCTATGTTTACGCTAAGATTTTGTTATTACCTTGTAGGATATATCACCTCTTTGGAGACCACCTTATCTATTTTCGGATGTCCTAAGAAGAGTTGTATCCTAAAATATGATGAGATGGAATCAACATAATGATGATTAAGGGAGTTAAAACCCAAAAACATCTAAGGAAACATTTCCCATGATAGTTTTCTTGAATTTTCATGGCACCTAGCCCTTTTGTTCCTTTTACTATGATGTTGAACCTAATTGACTTATTTAATGCAAGAGCCAAATATTTCAGCACCACAATTTGAGATGTGTCAGTCACCATAGCCATTACTGAGGCAACCATCCATGACTTGTTTAATGTTCTCTCTAAATCTATGAAAGTTGCCATCAAAAAAATAGAGGAAATCCACCAAAATAAGGTTGAGTCAAGGTTTGGTGCTCAACATGGCCATTCTAGGTTCGTCATTGATGACTTCTAGGTCTTTGAAGTAAGGGAGTCCTATCCCTTGTTCAAGTTCCATGCCTTTTCCTAAGTTGCTACCACAAAAGAAGGTGATTAGCATAGTGCATGCATGGGTGTTTATGAAGGTCCTAACAGAAGATGCTCTATTCAATTGGGCTACTCATCTAGCTATGGGGGTACATGAGGAAATCATTAAACTCTGTGAGGATGTCTCCATAATATGCCACATGCATTATGCATTTTTGTGGCATATTTAAAAAAATTCATGGAGTTCATGATGGTGAGGAGGAATGGATGGTTTGTGTGCCAAGACCTAGACCAACTCTCTAGGCCTTGGAAAAAGCATATTTATCATATCTTGCATGCTCAAAACCCACCAAAGGATGTGGGGAAATCATTTTCTATAACCACTAGGGAAGTTAGTCGTAGGTGGTATGCTTTCCTTAATAGCATAAGGGTGGAGCCTCACATGCACTAGAGGCTAACATTGATAAGGCCAAAGAGATATGTGCAAAGGGTGATAGGTAAGCCAAATCCAAGCTCAAAATGATAATAGAGGAATCACCACCACTAGAAAAGTAGCCCTCCCAAAAGAATCTCAAGTTGGAGCTTAGTAGATGACATCAGGTGCTCATTGGTATGTTTTAAATATGGTTTTCTACTTGCTCATTGTATGTTTTACATTTTGGCTAAATGGTTATTTCATGTGCTAACTTTTTTTATGCATCATGATCAGAGATAAGTGTCAATACATGGTAGCCCAAGCTACCAATATGGAGGAGGAGCAAAGGCACGTGGTTACCATAGCAGAGGAGGATCAAAGTCATGCAGAAGAGGCACTCTTGCAAAAACATGAAGCTAAAGGGTTGGCCAACATTAATCTAGATGAACTGGATGTCCTATTTAATGATCTACTATTTGGAGAGCCCTTAGTTATGATCTTAGATGAGGAGGAGGCTCAAAGTATGCCTATGTCTTAGCACTAGTCATTATGATCTATGGTTTTTATTTTCATTCTAACCTATTCAATGATTGTTATGCTTTTTATAGTTCCTAAGCAATAGGCAAAATCCTCAAACACTACATTTTGCATGAACTAATGGGTAGAGTTCCTTAACAAGATATATTTCATGTGTAATATGGCCAAGGACATCATTGAATGGTTTCAACAAGTTGCACCCAAGATCGGTAAGAAGTTTGTCTACTCTCCTTAGTTTTTTTGCTATGTTGTAGAGGTATATTTACTTATAGGTTGTATTTATGTTGTCGCTATTTTAGATTTTGGATTATGATTATGGTTATGTTTGTGATTATTTTTTTTTACAATGTCATTAGTTGCATTGGACTTGAACTGTGACATGGATTTTGACTTCTTGCAAAAGCTCCCTACTGAGGTTGAGAATCTACCACCTAAGTTATACAAAACTATGATTGATCTTGTAGTTTTGTGTGGACAAAATTTGTGAAAAATCCAAAGGTCCAAAAGATCCCTATGGGAAAAAGTTGTGGCCTTAAAGGAGAAGACCAAGTGGCAAGCTAAGATGATCAAGGATCTTTAGGATCATAAGTTACCAATTTTAGGCCATGGCAGGCTCAGGTTCTTTGGTTAGCTTGCCACTTTTAGGCAATAGTGCACCCTACAATGTTGCCAGTTTTAGGTCATGGTGGGTCCTAGTTGTAAGGAAAGATATATTTTTGTTTAGTTTATGTTTTAATATTTTTTATGGTTTTTATTATTTTCTAATTTTTGTGAGGTTTTTGAAATTTATATCATGCTAGAAAATAAAAAGGCCTAAATAAAAGTGCAAATAAAAGTCAACTTGTGAAAGAAATATTAAAATAAAGTAAACAAAATATCATAAGTAATATAAAATCTAGGCTAACCAACTATGAGTATATATGGTTACAAGGTTACAAGGGCATAGGGTGGAAGGATCAATAGTGTACATTACCTATGCAAGTATTTACTAATCTTTAAGAGATTAGGAAATGTGTATGGCCTATCCTGCATAGGCTTGTACTCGTCATCCTCTTCACTAATGATATTCAAAGGGAGCTCTCCCCATAGCATATCTTCCTATCTATCATTGTCATTTTTATATTTCTTAGCTCCCTTGGGTTGCTTGGCTTTGTGGCTAAGAGTTTCTTCTTAAAGCTCCACTTTAGACCCCTACCCTATGTCTACATTATTAATAGCTAGGGAAACTACGTTATCACCATGGATGATGATTTCACCTCCCTCATAAGGTATCTAAATTTCTTGGTCGATATGTGAAGATATGGCTCATAGTTGAGCCAACCAAGGTCTTTCAAAGATAAGGTTAAATCTTAGTGTTTCTTCTACTACAAGAAATCAGCAATTGTGAGGAATTTCTCCTTGGCCACAAACTATAAGGATATGGACCCTTTAATAGTAACCCATGATCCATTAAAGGATTTGAGAGCTAATGTTGTTTTATGTTGTATTTATTCCACCAAGCCTAAATGTTTAACTATGGTACATGGAATGATGTTCATTGTAGCCCCATCGTCCATGTGCACCTAATGCATCTTGTACTAGCCTACCCATATTATGATGAAAAGAGGAGCCCTAGCCACTTATCCTTTTTGGGGAATAGCTTTTATTTCACTATAGCAAAATAATAGCAATGTTGATTTTGCCTCCCTAGGTGAGGATGGTTCCATCACTGCATGGATGGATTCTTCATCAATAGGAATGTCCTTGCTAATGAGGATAGAAGTCAACATTTGGACTAACACTTCATGATATGTTGCAAAAGTCATGATCAATTCATACAAGCTTAAGGTTATGTTTTCTTATTTAAGAGACTATTTGACTTACTTCATTACACTTAGAATTTTTTTTTCATTGGCCATGAGTTTGTCATCCTAGTTGTGTTTAACTTCCTCCATGTGCCCTAAAGTGTGCACTTCATGCTTTGGTGGTTGTTGTTCTGGCTTCTCCTCTTTATTCTTCTCTTAGCTCATAGGGTCCTTTCATGGTTTTCTTGTTGAAGCAACCTAGGTTGATGAGCTCATGGGTATCGACAATATAGGAGTGGGCTTTGATGGGATCATTTCCTTCCATGCCTTAGCCTACTTGTCATCCTTGTTGTTACTCTTTTACATAGGCTTCTTCCTTTGCTTAGTTGAGGCCTTTTGATTATAATTAGTTATTTGTGAGGAAGAGACCATAGCATTAGCCACCATAGGGGGTCATTGTATGGTGTTTGGGATAGGCTCAGTTGTAGTTGGCTAGGATACCCTAATTACAAAAGGCTCTTTTGGGGATGTTAGTAATGGTATCCTTACAACAAAAGGGGGTCTTGAGCTAATGGAAGTTGAAGATCTCCTATTGTTACGAGGTGTTACCCAAATCACAAATGGTTCCCTCATAGGCCTTTGATTGTCATCAATATTGAATGTTGATATGATGTATGAGCTATTGTTGACATTCAAACTAGTTTCAAGGTTAGACAAGGTTAGCAGCATCTAGAACCAGCTCATCCTTATTTATCATCTTTTATAGGTCATTCTTCACCACAATGTAGAAGTCAATGTTGTAACCAAGGAATGGATGATAGTAGCAAAAGTGGTTAAGCTTGAAATATCTGGGTACCTAACGGTCATCTTTTGTTACTTGAGTGGGATCCTTGGCTATTCCACATAGCCTTTGATGCCTCTTCCAGACATTTTTGGTCATTTGGTTATATTGGATCCTTCCACTCTTTAACAATTAGTCCAAAACTTCATATGGTTTTAAAGATAACTAAAACACCATCAAAAGTTGCATGTTGTAATAATTTTTTATCATGTTTCATTCACCTCATGAAACCTGAGGCAAAACTTCATTGTGAATATAAATATTGTAGTCCATGAGGTGAAATCTTAGATACATTATACTTTTAGGGCTAAAAATAGTCTCATATGTGGTTAAAGCCTCATCCCCTAAGTGAAAAAATTCATGTACTATCTATATTTGAGCTAGGGGTCAAAATGCCTTTTGGGATGCGAAAAATGATAATTTGATGGGTTTAATGGAAGATATATACTTTTCTATGCTATGAACACCTACAGGGAGATATATCTCACCTATCCCTAGTGTGGAGGAATGTGGATCACCTTCTCCCAGTGTAGAAGGGTAGACCTCAACATGGAAGGGTATGGTGGCATCTATGCTCAATGTGAAAACTTCATCTCCAACATGGAGACTATATGCCCAACATGAAGACTACAAGTTCCTAGCATAGAAGCCACATGCACAAGATTTCAACATTCCATGCAGATCAATGTTGACTATGTATTTCAGTGAGGATGATAAAAGGCCTAATGTAGAAGATCTCCCTCCAGCATGGATGGTGTGCCCCCATTACTATTTATAGTAAATGAAATGGCCATGGGGGTTTGGTACTTCTCATACATAGTAACCCCCTCACTACCCCCACACCCCCCACCCTCCAAAATTGACACCCATGTCACCTATATGAGGCAAAAATTTATAGCAATTTGTCAACCAATTTGCAACCTAATCCATTACCCAGAACCTATAAAAATAAATATTCAACACCATTTATAGCTTCTAGAATTTAACATTTTGAGCATTTTATCATTTTTGACATCCAAGAGCTCTTGCAAAAACATGTAGAAATGCAACTTCTTGGAGCCTTCTACCATGGAACCCTTGTGACCTTGTTATCCACCTTGAGTTCTATGAGTTTTGGTTTCTACACTACACTCCTGGGATCCCCAACTCCTACTATGGAGCATTTTTAAAGTCAAATACTTCATATGATTCAAACCCTATCCCCCATCCCCCTAGCAATGATCAACATTATAGATCTAGAGTAGTAGTAAATGAGGTTTGATAGCATCAAGAGTGGTTGAGCATATGGATTATGAAGTGGATCATATCAACTTCAACGAACTTTGAACCCTCATCCAAGTGAATCCCCTTTGCTCTTCCATGATAAACATTTATACACTTCTCCTAAACTCATTCTTTATTTTTAATAAAGCTTTAAGATTTTAGTTCTTATGTGTATTTTGCATTTGCTTTCTAGTTTTTAGATCTACATTTTTCTTTGGAATTATTTGTTTTTCATTTCATAACTCCCTAAGTGATCTTCTAGATCATCCAGGGCACCTTAGATTCCATTTTTTAGAGGCCCTAGAAATTCAAGGTTAAAGTTATATGTTGAGATTTTTGGTTTTCTAGCAACTGATCATTTTAGTCACTATAGATTGTTGGTGCTAGAAAGAAGTTCTCCACTTGATTTCTTTATCAAAGTCTATGTGCCCCATTGCCAACATTACCTGCCATTTAAAAATTTTCATTTTCATGCAACAAAAATCTTTGAAATCCTATCAATAATTAACACTACCACTTACACCTTTGAAATAGAAGCCTTAGTGTGGAAGTTGTAGATGTTTGGATTTTAAATTTTCACAATACCTAATGTGAATTTTAAAGTCTAAACTTTGCATTGATACCATTCCCTCCCTTGGCTACCAAAATTTTCCAATTTTTCACCGTTGGTGATTTCCACAACCAAACCTCCATCCTTCCTTCCTAGCTAAGAAAATTGGTAGCCTACTAAAATTATTTTTTGATGGAGAATCCAAGTTTCCACTTTGGTTCTAACCACCATCCTTCACCAACGTTGGCTGGAAAGGTATGAGATCTTCCTAATCTCACCCTCCTTTCTTTCCCCCTGCTATACCCAACATAGGTGTATCTAGAAAACCCAACATGGGTAAGGTTTGGAACCTTACTTTTAGCTTTTGATTTTTGGCAAAGGGGTGTACCTCCCTCAATTCCCACTTACTATTTATACTAATTAGCCTATTTTTAGTTATGTTTGCTTCTTATAGCCATTTTTAAATTCCACTTGCTAGAATTTACTCTTTTTTCATCATTCATAACTTGTTCTAAGCCTTTTTTCAACATTATAGCTATTTCTTTCAGCTAGTCAACCATACTGCCACTTGATCTCACAAACATGATATTCAACCCATATTTTGCAATTATTAATGAGTTCTAAAACCTCCTCTATGCTAAGATGCAAGTTTTTCTATATGCCAGAATGGGAAAGAATACATCCTATGACCAAATCCCCCTCATCAACATCTATGCATAAATGCTCATACAACTCATAGAGGTTGATGAGCTTAGTGAGGAAATTAGTTCAAAGGATCGTCAAGGAGAGCAAGAAGAGTTTGAGACTGAATAAGAGCCAAACACCTTAATTCGAAGTCTTTTCCAAACTCTAGCTTCCTAAATAATCACATCCAACTCCACATTTCTTACCTCATTGATTAAACAAATCCTTTAGTCCAACCCTCCTCCTATCCATTCTACCATGTTTGGATCCACACACATCATCGCCACACATCATACACAACCCATGTCCCAGTCCAACCTCTTGTTCTCGCCAACATCCTTTGATACACAATCTAACTCCATTCTTCTAACCATGGTGATATCTACCTCATCAGCTCCCTTTGTCATATAGTTGAGACCCTCATTAGGATCCCAAGAAACATAGGCATCTGATACCCCATTCATCCGCTTTATACCTCAAGTTCCACCATAAACATCTTCTTCCTTGTTTAGCTTACCTATCACCACCATAACCCAGCCTGTCCATTTGATACTATAGCCTATCGTGAGGCTCCAAGCCTCTCAACTTCCTTATCAACTATCAATTCAAACACCATAGCCCATGGGGATGCCTCAAGGCTTGAATCAAGCCTTTCAAATGATCCAAGAAATTAATGAAGAGCTTCAAAAACGTAAGGCCAAGAAAACTCAAATGGTTAAGGTTCTAGGCCTATACCAAGATGATCCTATAAGCCCTACAGTGCCTAAAATAATCCTGGCTCTAGGCTTGCCTATTTCAAACTTCACCAAGTACAATGGTGAAGGGCATCCCAATGCACATCTAGTAACCTTCTAGTCTAAGTGCCTCTTTTTGCAAGCATGGTCTTATACAGTAGTGAGAATTTTCCCCATGTTCCTCAAAGGAAAAGCCGTATATTGGTATCAAACCTCTCCTAGAGGTTCCATCTATTCCCTTGAGGACCTAATTAGCCAACTTGTCAACCACTTTAGATGCAACCTAAAGTCAAATGCCATGTTAGGAAAATTGATGAAGCTGAACTAGGGGCCACTTGAACTAGTCAAAAGGTTCATTCAAAGGTAAAACTCAATGCTCCAAAAGATTCCAAAGCCTATTGCTTAAACCCATCTCTTGGCCACATATAAGAAAGTAGTAAATAACTTTATCAAGTCAAGGCTATACTACCTAGAGTCCTATTGCTAAGCCAAGCCTTCTCACAAACCAAAACCATTAAGGAGGTAACTAAAGTGAGCAAAAACCCAACCTAAATCACCTAGAAAAGCCAACATGTAAGAAGGGATAGTAATAGGACTAAACAAGAACATACAACTCTAGCCGCAGTAGCAAAAGAGCTAAAATAGATAGAGAGGAGGGGATCACAACCACACAATACATCCCCTAATTCCTCAAAATCATCCACTTCCTACACCTCAAATCAACCAAGACCAAACTTTGGATGGAAGAATAGGTCTAAGTATGAAAACTTGCCTTTAAAACCATCTAACCTCTTAGAACAATTACTTAAAGATAATCATATACAACATAAGGAATTGTCTAAAGAGGCTCATAAGAAGTACAATCATCTTTGTGACATAGCTAGTGACCCAACGATAACTACAAAAGATGATCCTAAGCTATTGAGGTACCTCATGCTAGATAGGTATTGTCATTATCATCAAATGGCTAGTCATGACACTAATTTTTTCCTAGCATTAAAGGATGACCTCTAGAATATGATGAACCATAGAGAGTTAGTAGTGAATGAGCCTAGCTCTCCAAGTGCTAACAAAAACTCCTATACCATAGCCTCATTCACAGAAACCAAATTTTTTAATCCTCCCAGTAAATTTTTTGTTATTAGAGTATCATCATAGCCCCAAAACAAAAATCCTAGAGAGTGCTTTGACATATGGGAAAAAAATCCTAGAGAGTATCATCATATTATTTGGCTTCTTTGACTTGACCCTAGGAAGGCCATGGTTAGTAAAGCTTTGGGCAATTTCATCTTCTATACATTAGAGAGCTGATTTACCATAAAAAGGTGGGGAAATTGTGATCCTTGGAGATAATGTATCAGTACTATCAATTAACTATGTCAACATCAACCAAGATTCTAAGGTAGAGTTTCAAGAGGAAACTCCCAATACTCAAACTGGGGCCAACAACAAAGCAAGTAATGCTAACTCTGTGACACAAGAAAACCAAAAAAATGCCTACAACTTTTCATGCTAAAAAATAGAAACAGTGACCATAGGGTTATGCCAAAAGGATTTTTTAATTTCTCAAAGATCAATCAACAATTGCATAATAAACGTCTCATCCATTCTTTTACCAATCATTTGTTTACCTTTATAACATTATATCATGTCTTAATATTGACTCTAGCCTTATGTGATCTTTTAAGAGAATTCCATAATTACCATGAAAGTATGGAATATGACATACTAGGAACTAAAACTAGCATTACATCTTGCTAGGACCCAAAACTGGCAACCTCATGGCTTGTTGAGACATAAACCTGATGAGCGTAAGAAACTCTTACTCTCATCCCTATATCAATATCATAGCTAGTCTACCTAATGACATTGTTTGTGAGTTTTACTTATCTACATGTACTTTACTTTACTTTACAATAATCATTATAACATTTTTCTATAGCCTTGTTACATCTACCCTTTATACATGTAAAACATAAAAAATCTAGAACTAACACATAGTCATAGTCACACTATGTGATAATAATCGAAAAATACCAAAATGTCCATATGTATATGGCCATAGGTACACCATGCACCATCAATGATTAAAACATTACATAGTCATCAATGAATTCATCAAGTAAACAAAAACTAAGTCATGGAAAAAAAGGGAAGGTTATAGTGACTAAAAATCTCAGTCGCTAGAAAACTAAAAATTTTAGTGTAACAACTTTAACCTTGAATCCCCAAGGACTTCAAAAAATGGAATCTAAGGTACCTTGAATTATCTAGGATATTACCTAGGAACTTAGAAAATTCAAAACAAGGATAAAAAATGAAAAGATATAGATCTAAATGTAAATAATACTAGAAATGCAATGAATAAATGAAACTTAAACATAAAATGTAAACTTTATTTCATTCAAAATAAAGGGAGATATAGAAAATTTCTACAATATTACTTAATAGAGTATGGAGATTCACCTTGATGGGGGCTTGGAACCTATTGCTCCATAGTCTAGATGCTTCAAAAAAATGTGAAAGCTTATTGCAAACTTCATCAGATTTATAACATTGATGTTATAAGGGATGCAATAATGGATATGGTAGATTCCACATTGAGATGATTTAAGAGGCTATTTTTTATTTTATTTTTTTTGCAAGGTTGAAAGAGCTCACAAAATTCTAAAAGTGTGAAACCCATTTATGTTGTTTGATGTTTAGTTATATAAGGTTTTGGAGCATAAATCTTGCTATAAATTGGCTTTATTGTAGTGAGAAATTTTGCCATGTTAATTTAGGTTGATGCCCATATTTGGGGGATTACCATATATAGTAAGTTTCATATCCCAATGTGGATCTTTTAGCATGTTGAAACATTAAGAAAAGTAGAGACAAAGGTTGTACATATGATTGTGTGATTGTTTTGTTTGTAGGACAACATACTTGGGAAACTAAGATGAGATAAAGCTTGATGACAAGGAACAAACTAGTTTAGAGCTCAAAGGAGAAGGTCATCCATAAGGTCTCAAGTGAGCATGTAAGAATTCAAGAACATGGACAAGAACCAAATAACTCATAAGCAAATTTTTCATCATTGAAGCATGCGGAAGTGCAAGCCTATGAACAAGGAATGAAGAATTCATCATGCAAAGGAAGGTGAAGAAAGATGTCTCTAAGCAATAGTATACTTCTTGAAAAAACTGAAGGATGCATAAATAAAGACATATCCAAAAAACAATAGATGTCGTTCATCAGGAAAAGACGTCTTCCTAGAATACAAAGTAATTTTAGAAAGATGTCTTTCCTCATAGAAAGACATCTTCCTAGAATGGAGGAAAATACAGAAAGACATATTAGGCATGAAGAAGACACCTTTCATGACCATTAGCTACTATTAGCTATCCATTACATGAGTTCTAAGATGGATTTAGAAACATGGTGATGAGTCATGGATTGGCCACATCAACAACGCCTCATCAACTAGGCCCTGTTGACTAGGTTGCATTGACTAAGCCTTGTCGATGCAAGGTCTATTCTTGTAGTTTTTACATTTGAAAGTTAGAATATTTTCCTGAGTATCCATAGAAAAATTCATTATTAAGTGTATGAATCTTTAATTGAGCACAATTGTACCTAAGCACAATAGTGGGTGTGATAATAAAGATGAGCTTCTTGATATACCTTGTAGCATTCTAGATAGCTTAAATATTTTATTCATGCATTTAATGTTTTCAATTATTTATTCAATGTTCTTTAATAATTATGCTAATTAATTAATTAAGCAAGATAAGCTAAATATTAATGAAGTAAACACATAAGTACAACCAATTTAAGCATGCATATGGCATTTGATAATCCTAGAAGTGCTTAACACTTGGTAACCTAGCAATGTTATATGTGTTCAGGATGGGTATAGTAAGTGGGACCAGATACTTATGTTGGGACTAGTTGAATAATATTTAGCACATTAGATCAAAGTAGATATTAAATTACTTTATTCTCTATCCTATTTATTTTAAGCACCAAAACCATAAAATATAAAATGATAAAAGTCATGTGCCTCAATTACACTTACACCATACCCTTAAGCTTCACAAGTGTAGTTGTGAAGACAACAAATGTCCTCAATGTCTAGTTCACTTCCTAGAGAACTAGTGCACCATAAAACTATAAAGTCTATACAATTCAACCATATTGCATGTGAACATTTGTGATTCATATGGTTGGATGTAGGGGTTTCTCAACCTCTCATCACATGATGACTATAAGAAGACATTACTTTCATTGGGAAATATGCAAGCTCTTGTACAATCATTTTTTAATCATTGTAATCATTAGTCCTCATCATTGTATTATCATTTTTTCATCGTAAAGTATCTTATACGTCAAAGTGCAAGGATCAACAAACTAGTTTTCTTCATCCCTTATAATTTTTATTCTCCCTTGGATCCTATGGGGTTGATGTGCTTCTTACAATAAGGCATCTTTCTTGAGCTTGTTGGGATCTTGTGGGATTGAGTAGTTGTTGTTGTAGCACAACACTTCGAAGAAAAGCTAAAAATTGTAAATGTTGTAGAAGCCTGGAAACTAGATTCTAAGCTTGACAGGACCTTGTGGGGTTGAGTGGTTGGTGTAGCATCACAACACTCTAGAGCAGGGCTTACAAAGTTTTGTGATTTATCCTCTAAGTGTGGACTATTCAAGTTGGGAAACCAAGTTAAATTTTGTGTATGTGCTTTGTTAAAATAATTTGAATTTGGGAAACATATTAATCCCACCATCCCCCTTCTAAGTTCAAAAATCCATACTCCATGTCCATTCCATTTACTAAAAATAGTAATGGAGGAATGAAATCCATGCTAAGAGTATGGCTTCTATGCTAGGAGCAAACCTTGCATGTTGAAGGAAGATCTTCTAAGATGGGGGAAGATCTTCTAGTCTAGGAGGATGGCCTTCATGCTAGGCCTAAAGTTTTCAAGCTATGCATGAATTTTTTATACTGGGCATGAATTTTCCACAATGAGCATGAATTTTCCACTCTAACCATGAATTTTCAATGCTAGGCATCAAGTTTCCATGCTAGGCATGAAGTTTCCACGTTGATCATGAAATTTCCACAATGCGGGGAGATCTTCCACATTGGGGGAGATCTTCCATGCTATGAGGAGATCTTTCACACTAGAAGCAAGTCTTCCACACTAGGAGCAAACCTTCCATGCTAGGGGTAGACTTCCATGGTCAAGGGGATCTTCCATCATTCTTGCTAAAATACATGGTCAATGTTAAAGTGCATGGAATGTTGAAATCTAGTGCATGTGGCTTCTACACTAGGGCATGCATTCTCCACACTAGAGGTAAATTTTCTATGCTAATCATAGATGCCACCATATCCCTCCATGATGAGGTCTGGCCTTCTAAGCTGGGACTAGGTGATCCACATCCCTCCATGTTGGGGTAGGTGAGATCTACCCCTATAAATGTTTCCAACGTAGAAATGTGTATACCCCCCATAAAACCCACCAAATAGACATTTTTTGGCATACCAAAACATATTTTTGACCCCCTCAACCCAAATATAGATACTATGTAACTTTTTTCACTTAGTAAATGAGGCTTTAACCACTTATGATGCATTTTTCAGCCCCAAAAGTCTAAAGTATGTGAGATTGCACCTCATGGGTTACAATCTTCACAATTATAATAAAGTTTTGCCTCACGTTTTATGGGGTGAAGGCTACATGATGAAGAAATGGTTATAACATGAAAATTTTGGTGGTGTTTCAAAGGGCTCATCTAGTATGTCATCACCAACTACATCAACACCATCATGTGAAGCCTACAAACAACATTAAAACAAGTAAACATTAATAACCATTATAGCCAAAAAAACATGAAATCATCAACTACAATATATCTATAGGCATGCAATTACAATATTATGTTTATAACAGAATACTTGTTGTGGATTAGTATTCTTACTATATATCTTCATTGTGAAAACTTCTTATTTTGTACCATTGTTCCATCTAGGCATCACTAGATAATTCATCATTGCCACTAGTAAAAAGCCCATCTTCCTAAACTAGGAAACCAAATCATTTTAATAAAGGGGGATCTTTTCTAGAAAATTCTAGATAAGGAGGTCAAAATTAATTAATGATCAAAAGAAAATGAACTATGCAAAAATCTAAGTTAAATACATGGGATCATATAAGATACTTTGTCCCATCTATTTTTCTTATATCTCTCGTTCAAGCTGCAAAAAAATATATAAATGGTATAGGTCTCATAGCCAACCCAAGTCATCAGCATTGTCACATTAGATATCTAATGTTCCCAAACCCTAAGCCTTCAATCTAATCCTAAAATCCCATATATAAATCTACAGGAGACATTTTGATTTTCTCATCTGCATAAAACCAAAAAATGTAAAAGTGCCTATAAATAAAAATAGTTCAAAATCCCAAAAGAAAAAAAAACAATAAAACCATCTCAGATTATGGTGGTGACTACATCATGCCTTACACTACTACTTCTCCCATTCTTCTAGCCATTTCTACCATTGAAACTACAAATGATGTAGTTTTATTTTACTATTATTTTTCTTTCAACTAAGAAAGGACCTGGAATTCTCTTTTGGGCTACAAGTCTTCACAAAGCTCAATCAGCATGCATTCTAATTGTGATGCCCCTTAATAATGACTATGCATGTTGTGAATTGTGTATCTTGCTCCTTAATTTAAAAAATAATAATGTGGTGATTACAAGGCTTGCATAGCCCATAGGCCCATGCATGGACCATAGAAGCCTGTTTAGGGTTACATAGGGCTAGAGAAATGCAAGCTCCAATGATAGCTTCCTTTGTATCTTAGTCATCTGCTTCCACCACTTGTCCATCCACTACACTAGCCTTTGTGCCCATCCCATGCTCTACCTTATGTGCACTTTACCTCTACACCATCACCTACACCACTGTGTGTGCCCTTCACCTAATGCATTGGCCTTTTGCATGAAGTAACACATGCCATTGCCTTGGCATCACTACCAATCTTGTATAGGCAATGTAGGCCTTGCAAGGGGCTACCCAGGCCCTACAAGGACTGCATGCAACAATGTCTACTTATTGCACTACTCTCTTTCTACTACGCCACCTACCACTTCCTTCCCAAATGTCACTAGGTAGTACCACCACTGATCCATCCATTTTTTGAGCCCCATGTAGCCCATGCTACACATCATTTTTCTTTTACAATGTGTTTACCCTTCTTTTTCCATGTCACACCACACCACTATCATTGACCATGGGCTTGATATTGCCTCTCCATTCTATGTTGCACTATCCATACAATAAGGTCCATGTTGGACCTATAAAGGGTTGTGTAGGCTACATAGCCCTACAAAAGGCCACACTGGCAAAACCAAGAAGCTACCATAGCAATGGCATGCACCTAAGCATCATTAAACAACCCCTCATCCACTAACCTACAATATGTTGCACTCTTTTCCCCCTCTATCCACACTAGCCAACATGGTTCTAGCATAGTTAAACTCTAATGCTGAGAAACTCTTCATCCACACTAGTCAGCATGGATCTAGCAAGGATGCTACAATCCATGCTAAATCGCTTCTCATTCATGCTCATCAACATATATCTAGCATGGATGAGATTGGCCCTTGATGAACACTACCATCCATGATCCACCATTACATCCAAATTGTGCCTCCTCCTTGTATCCACCACTGACACTAGAATCCAATGTAAACACTCTTGATCCCTCTATCATGCAATCCCTACAAGAGTCACATAGCCCTACATAGGGCTACACTAGCCCTTAGGATCACGTGCTATCATTTTTGCACATTGGCTACCTTCATCTCCATTACACACCACTCACTTTCATGGCTACTGCTAGCATAATGAGTTATAAGAAGCCACATAGGCCTAGCAATGAGCCACAGTGGACCTACAAAGGGTTACACTCTAGCTTTGTAATGGGCTACACTCTAGCCCTAATCCATGGCCATGATTTAGAAGCACTAGCATAGCTATAATTACAAAACCTTCATGTACCAATTGTCTCCTCTTACACTATACCAACAGCTATCTATGCCTACTTGCCTACCATGTCACTACATTAGGCCACAACAACTTATGCCTACCACTATCGCACAAGTTGTTGCTCCATTGCTCCAACTACTATGCCATGCTATAGTCGTTGCCATTTTCCATGGCATATCAAAGCCTCAGCAATGTTGTACCACCTCCATCTACCATCATGTGCCCTAGTCATTTGTCATAGTTGTTCTACTGTAGCCATTAATCCATCTTTATTGTGGACAATGCCATGTGGTGTCCTGGTTGGAACCTTGAGCACCTCTTGCACCACTAATCTCTTCATCCTTATAATGGGTGAAAAAAATAAAATAATTGAGTAAATAAGTAACAAAAATAATAATAATACCATATTACCTTTATACTATATTTATTATATATCTAGTTTGTATATTACTTTTACATATCGTGTTTATTACTCATTCTTAACAATATACCACCCCTTATACTTACTACACTTGTTATCACTTATATGAATCTTTACTTATTGTATGTACTATTACTCATTATCGTATACATTACAAATACACATATTCCTCTATTTTATCTTCTTATNCCTATTAACCTTTGTTTTATATTTATTTTGCATCATGTCTTTATTTGACAATACCTTATATTTTTTCTAGTCCCTTACATACTATTCAACATCCTTGCTATCATTCATTACATAATAATTTCATTTACCTATCTCTATATATTCCCACCACATCCTGCTAAGACCAAAAACTAGAAAACATGACCTTGATTGATGATGTTGGGCCATATGTTGCCTGAATTTCTTTATCTAATGTTGTTTAGCTTTGCCCCCACTATGTTTTAGCCTTACTTGAGCTTATTTCATGTCATTTTCTACAACTTACCCCTTATAACCTTTATTAACCACATTTAACCTTGGTTTAGCCTTTGATTGGTGTTAGGTAATGGAGTTTGATCATCTTTGACCATCATTTAACACCATGTCACCATGGCCTGCTAAGGCCCTAAACTAGCAACATGGCCTACCAAGGCCTTAAACTATCAAAAGTATAATCATAGTTGACCATGTTTAAGCTTATATTGTCCTTAGTAATTTCCATTCACAATGCTTTCATCTATTTTGACAACAATTTAATTGGTTTTGCCCACTTTTTCTTTCTTCTTAACATATTTTTATATGTATTTGTACATTATTTAATCATTTTATCACATAGATGCCACTTCATATGCTTATGTTGTCATGCAAGGTGAAGGTAGAAGGATGAAGAATCAAACTCAACTAGCCTTAACCCCTCTCGTGATGTTATCAAATCAAGTTGACCTTAAATATTCAAACCTTGA
The DNA here is from genome assembly GCA_015680685.1 of Gnetum montanum. Classification (NCBI taxonomy): domain Eukaryota; kingdom Viridiplantae; phylum Streptophyta; class Gnetopsida; order Gnetales; family Gnetaceae; genus Gnetum; species Gnetum montanum. The sequence goes on along the minus strand of MNCI01032182.1, from coordinate 11,561 downwards.
GCCTAGAAAGAACTACACTATATAGCCATAACACCTTGAAGTAGCTTGATGATCATTGACTATTAAAGCCAGAAACATCATGGAGGACCCCTTAGTTGAAGTTCCCATCTAAGACCATAATGGTAAGGAGAAAACACATAGGACCAAGTTCCTCACTAGAACTTAAGCCTTCTTAAGACCATATCAAACCCTTGTTATGTGACATTAAATCCATCATATAGCCTGGAGCCATTGTAAAGGTACAACCCATCATAGCAGTAAGTCACAATGCAACCTTGATGTGCATAATTCATTGAGTTTGTCCTATTGTGTCAAGAGTGCTTGTATCATTTCCCTTCATATAGCACCACTCCTTGAGCCCAACCATGTAACCACATTATAGCCTTCATTACTCTGAATAACAATGTTAACTAATATTTGACATTCATACATTATGGCCTCATGACATCTCTTCATTATGCCCCATCCTCAAGTCCATTTGAATGTAACCCATATCAATTAATAGGAAATCATTAAGCTCATCTAGCATAACACATCTCATTCAATAAGACAACCCCTAAGTCTATTGAGTGTAACATAACTCATTTAATGGGAAAACCATATCAAATTGGCCCTGGCAATGAAACCCAAAGAAGGTTTCATCCCACAAAAAAAAAATAGGAATCAAATCACTAAGAAGCCAAAATGGCCTATGAAGAATAAAAAAACAAATTAATGACTTCAAAGCCTAGAGGCTAAAGAAACTTTGAAGCAAGATGTTGGATCCTTGAATGCATCTACTGAGTGACCAAAATTTCAAAACATGAAGTACTAAAACCTATCAATAGACCAACATGAAAATTTATGCCCAATGTGGAAGATTTGCCCCAACGTGGAAGATCTCCTCCTAGAGTGGAGGCCATCTCCCTAGCCTGGAAGATCTCCTCCTAGAGTGGAGGCCATCCCCCTAGCCTGGAAGATCTCCTCCTAGACTAGAAGATCTCCCTCCAACATGGATAGTGTAGAAGCCATCCTCCTAGTGTGGATGCCATCCCTCTATTAATATTTATAGTAAATGGAATGGGCATGGAGGTATGACACTTACAATATATAGTAACCCCCAAAATTTGGGCACCCACCTAATCTGAACATGGCAAAAATATGTAGCCAATTTGCAACAAGATTTATGCCCCAAGACCCTATATAACTAAGCACCAAACATCATAAATAAGTTTTACACTTTTGGTAGTTCCCCACTTGGGAAATTTTTTCATTTTATGGCTCATGCAATCGTGCAAAAATGTAGCCTCTCAAATCCTCTTAGTGTGGAACCCCCCATAGCCATTGTTACACTTCCTATAATACTAATGTTGCAAATCTAGTTATGTTTGTAGTAAGGTTTCACATTTTTGGGAGTTTTGAAGCACCCAAATTATGGAGCAACGGATTCCAAGGCCCCATTGAAGTAAATCCCCTACTCAATTAAGCCATCTTGTACACATTTTCTATACCCTCCTTTATTTTGAATGAGATAAAATTTATAGTTTGTGTGCAATTTTTATTTATTCATTTCATTTCTAGCATTATTTACATTCCGATCTGTATCTTTTCATTTTGTTAGTCCCATTTCACATTTTCTAAGTCTTTGGGTAATCTACTGAACCATCTAGGGTACCTCGAATCCCATTTTTTAGAGGTCTTGAGGATTCAAGCTTAAAGCTATTACACTAAAATTTTTGGTTTTTCACTAACCAACATTTTTAGTCTCTATATAAACCTATTATATTTTTTCCTATCCCTCCATGCAAAGCTAGGTCTAGAAGCAGTCAATGTAGTGATCCTAGATGATGAATTCTAGTTATTTTGGTTGTTAGTAGGGCCCTTCGGTTGATTAGCACTTGGCCTCTGGTTAGTTATTTTAGTTTCCTTGGCTACCATTGCTACAACCACATTGTTTTTCTTACCTCTGTCCTTATCCCTTCATGTTTACTAGTTCATCTATGCCAAGGCAAGGTTGTGGCTAGCCTCTATGGCATCCTCTATGTTCTTAGTCTTAAAAAATGCTTAACTAAGTGATCCCAGGTCAAGGTAGTACATCTTGGACTTGATGAAATCATTAACCATCCCCTAAAATATATCCAAAATAGTTTTAGCTATAGGTTCTGATCTCATTAAGCAAATCATTCCATCATTGGATGAACTTCTAAACCAATTCAAGAGGTCCCTACTTAACCTTAATCAAGTGGTCAAGGGTGGTATCAAGCTTCATGTTTTACTTGAAGTGGTTAACATATTGCAAGATCAAGTCTTCAAGAAATGATATAGATCCTCTCAGTAAGGCACAATTTGAGCACTTGTAAGGAACATAGGGAATATCCTCACGATTGTGTGTGGTCACACTTGTAACCACAAGAACTTAGATTAGAAGGTTATGAGGTAAGCATTCAAGTCACCTTCAACATTGTACTTTTTTAAGGCACACAAAGAGGAAATGTTAGAGGTGGAACCAGAACTAATGCGATCATCCTAGTAAAAGTATATAATCTTAACACTTTGCAATGTAGGGCCTTAATCCTTTTCAACTTCTTGCTTAGGTCCTAGATCAATTGGAAGGCCTAATCTAAGTCCTATGGTGCCTTGTCAGTTAAGGGGTTTATACAAAGGGTTGTAATATTTTTTGCAAGGCCTGTAGTATTGCTATCAATTATGGCACCAAGGGGAGAGGTTATGCCATCATGGTACTGGATGGGCCAAACAAAGAAAAAGAGGTTTATGTTGGTATTTTAGGCATAAATTAGATGAAAGGAGCATGTGACCCTTGGATTACTTAAGGTCCCATAGTGGATCTTGTTTGGGTGTTTAACGGCTTGTTGGTGGTAACAACCACTAACGATGATCAAGCAGACCAGGGCTGGATGGAAAATGGCATGGATAAATGGAACATGGTGAACTGTAGCACCGATTGTGTTTGATACACAACTATGACTAGTGTGGGCACAAACATGATTTGGTAAGGAGTGGAGAAGTAGGACACCTGTTCCATAGAGGAGATAGGAGGGGTGGAGATAGGCACTATTGCCTTGAGGGTTGCTTGTTGAAACAACCCACCTAACATGTTTTCATGTTTATATTCTACCCTGAACTCATCCACTTCCTCTTGCTACTCATCCAAGCTAGCCTTCCCATCTACCTCATCCATCATAATTAATTCAGATAAGATGCACACATGAGTTTTATTAAGGGCTATCTGATCACATGATGAATGAATATATTCCTTCACATCACATTGTATACATTCAAACTCCCTCTTGACCTCTACTTCTATGCAAGGAATTAGCATGCCATCCTAAATCTTACCACAAATGAACTTGTAGTGGTCTTCATTTATTACTAATAAATAAGGACTTTACCCCCTAAGCCTCAAGGACTATCTACACTCAATCACAGTAGGATCCTTGGGGTCATATAGCCTCACAGTTGGTTGGTTGGACCCATTGTCAATGAACTTGATGGGTAAGACAATTGACTAGCTGAAATACATGGTTAAAATGCTTAAAATTTCTTAACAAGATTGTAAAAGGGTGAGGTTTGATAAAGATTCCAACAAATGAAATTTTCAATCAGGCTAAAATGGATAAAATGGCTAAAAACAAGTTATAGGCTATAAATAATAGGTAGTTTCTCAAGGGGGTATACCTCTTTTACTAAAAGAGGCAAATGGTAGGTATCAAACCCCAACCATATTGAATTAGTAACCACACCAATGCTAAGAAGGAAAAGGGGAAAGAAATGAAGTAAAATGAAAAAATCATGCATTGTTTCTTGGTAATGCTAGGGAAAGCATATTTACTTTGGGAAAATTTTGGTTGAAAGCCAAAGTGAAAACTTGAACTTTCCACAAGAAATGATTTTGGTAGGCTATCAACATTGCCTTATTAAAGGAAAATTTTAACAACAAGGGGAAAAATATTTAAAAAGAAACCAATGCTAGCCTCAAAATTTCTAGCACCTACTAAGAAGTTTTGAACACCCAAATTCTTGCCACTTCCATGCTGAGGCTTTGGTAGCAAGGGGAAATGGGTTTTAGTGTTGGATTTACACCAACAAGATATGAACATAAATTTTTAGAAAATATATCCAAGGTTTCAAAAAATGCTACTAATCTGATCACAAGTTTGGATATAGAATTTGGGTAGAGGCCCTTCTTCTAGCACTAGAAAATTGTTGCAACTAAAAATCTTGATCACTAGAAAATTGAAGAAATTTTTAGTGAAATAGATTTGACCCAAAATCCTAGGGGCATCCAACAAAAATAGGATCCAAGGTACCTTGGGCAGTCTAGTAGATCACCCGAAAACTTATAGGAAGAAAAACTGTGATAGTAAAAATGAAAATAGAAAATACAAATTTTATAATGAATGCACTAAAAATAAAGCAAACAAATCTAAGTTATACACAAATGAAACTATAAACTTTATTTAAAAAAATTTATGTACAAATTTTTTCTTGAGAGGAAAGTAAGGTGTTCACTTGGGTAGGGGTTCAAAATTTATTAAAACTGCTACAATTAGCTTCATGATTTGGAGGCTCTACCACTCTTGATGTTTTCAAATCATGATTGCTCTTGCACCATATCTGTAATGCTAGCTATGCAGAGGGATGAGAGCTGTTAAGGATTTGAATCACAAAATTGGAAAACACTAGGAGTCTTAGTATCCAAGTGCTTAGTGTTGATACCAAAATCTCACAAATCTCACAGTGAGGATAATAGGGACTACAGAGGCCACGAGGTTCCATGTTAAGAGATTCAAGAAGCTACATGTATGTAAGATGATAAGAGCTCTTGAATGTAAAATATACTTGAAAATGTCAAAAGTATTGAACCTTTACATGATGTTGGAGGTTGGATTTTATAGGTTTTTAGGCATAATTTTGGCTACAAATTCTACCTAAATACTGACAAAATTTTGGCTACATGCAACTGTGGTGGGTGTTCAATTCTAGTAGAGTTACTATGTATGATAAGTTTTGATACTACCATGGCATCAAAAGCATTCCATTTACTATGAATATTAAATGAAAATTTCACACATGCTAACTTCTTCCACTTACATTGGACCTTCCAACAGCAACACTAAACTGAAGGATCAATGTTGAAGTTTCTTCCATGTTGGAATTTTGAGCCATGGTGGAGCAACATTGGGGGAAGGTGCAATGCTGAAAGGATGCAATGTCAACACTAGGTGTAGGTGGGTTATACCCCCAAATTCTACAAAACCCATCAAAATTTCAATTTTGGCAATCCCAAAGGCATTTTTAACCACCCAAGCCCAAATATAGACATTATATAGAGTTTTTCACTTGGGGGTGAGGCTTTGACTACTTATGAGGCATTTGTCAGTTCCAAAAGCTAAGGTATGTGAAATTACATCTCTTGGATTGCAATCTTTTCATTTATAATAAAGTTCAACCTTGTGTTTTATGGAGTTAAGGCTACAAAGGTTACAACATGCATTTTTGGTGGTGTTTCACTAGGAGGATACATCTATTACAAATTAGACATGTCCTACCTAGTTTTGGATATTGCAGAAGACATCTTGTTTAGCCTATAAATGTCTCATATGGATAGGAAAATTTTCAAGTTGATACTTCCAAGTTGAAAATAGTTGAAAAAGATTAGAAGAAAATGGAAACATCTTGGAATCTTCAAGTTAATTTTGGAGAAGCTTTTCCTAGGGTTCTTATCTTGAATTTAATAAATATTATTATGCATTTCATGAAAGGAGATGAGAGTTGAGCACATGAGAGCCTTTTAAGAGAAATTGCATGATTATGTGTGCATATCTATGGTCAATTATATGTTTCATCATTATAACTTTTAGTGTTTATGTATTGAGATCTCATTCATGTATTTCTAGAATTCATCTCATTCAGTTGTGCCTTTCATTAAGGATAATCATTATGTAGTCATATACCATCATGCTTTGCAATATCATTGAGTGTGTATGAGTGAACTATGATGTTGTGGGTTGTATAACCACTAATTTAAAATCTTCTTTTCATTAATTGCAGACATCTAGTTTTTTTATTATTCGCTAGTAGCTTGAATTATCTTCATATATTCTCAATTTAGAGTATGTTTGAAATGCTAAAGAAGATGTTGCAATCCTATTCTAGAAAAGGACTTGATTCTATAAGCTAACCTTGCATTCTTAGACCATGAGCTACTTTTAACTAATGATCCTTGTATAAAATTTACTAGTACTAACCACCAAAATGAGAAAAATATCCTATACATGGAGGCATACTTACCCAAAAACATTAAGAAATATATCCTAGCAATACGTATAAAAAATTCTATCCCCTTTTCTAAGGACTATGATGAAATGTCAAGCTTATATTCATCTTTGGTTCAACATAACATCATTTTTAAAGAGGGTTCTAAGTCTATCAAATGAAAAGCCCAAGAAAAAAACAAACCTAACTTAGCCTTAATCATTAAAGATAAGATCTCATCAAGCTCTACAACATAGCCTTCATACATCTCATAGACTATTCAAATTAGGTATCTAACAAGGTCATTATCCCTAAGAAAAATGATGTCATTAGACTATGCATTGATTTTTGGGATCTTAATAAAGTAACATTGAAAGATAAATTCTCACTACCCAATATTAACCATCCTATATATATAATAGTGAGTCATTCTTTAGTTAGTTTAATGAATAACTTCTTAGGTTATAATAAAATTTAAATCAACATCAATGCTTTATCACTTTAATAATCTCATGGTGAACCTTTTTTTACATAAAAAAGCCTTTTTGAACTCAAAAACATTAGAGTAATATACCAATGAGTTATAACTTTCATAATTAATAATATGATGTTTAAAATTATTAATGATTATGTGGATGATCTAACTATCAAGTTCATCATAGCAATTGATCATTCCACTAATTTAGACATAGTATTGGCTTGATGCAACTAATACAACCTTTGTTTAAACCTTAGAAAGTGCATGTTTGGTGTAGAAATAGGAAAAATACTAGGATTCCTAATTTTATTCAATGGTATCATGGTAGAGCCTGAAACAATAAAGTTAATCATGAAGCTTCTACCACCCAAGAACTTAAAATACATGTGTATCTTTCAAGGTAGAATAAAATCCATTTGCATTTTCACATGTAATGTTACTGAATAATTTCATTTGTTTCTCCATATTAATAAGAAATCATGTACTTTCAACTTGGACTTAAAATTTCAAGAATACATCAATGTAATCAAACACACTCTTACCAAAGTTATAGTCCTTTATTTCCTTCAATTTTATCTTTCCTTCTATCTTTATATCTATAAGTCTATTCACTCCATTACATGCATGCTTTGCGAATGACACAAATATGGTTTAGACCTTCCTATCTATTACATATCTCGTCCCTTCTCTGATTGTGAAACATACTATATGGATGTGAAAAAATCTTTCTTAGACCTTATCTTTGTCCTTAAAAAATGGATACACTATCTACTATAAATAAATATTTGTGTGATCTACCAAGATAATGTTTTATGATATATCACTACTAATCATAATGATAACAACATCATGGCCAAATGGAAAATTATCCTCACTAAGTTTTAGTTACCCTATCTTACCCAATACTCTATTAAGGATCAAGCCATAATAAACCTCTTTACATTAGTCCCACTATTGGAACCCTTCAATGTAACTATTTAACCTTCTTTTTGCGATCCAAGTGGGAAGGCAATAGCTCCTCTCCCCACTACAATGTTGACACATGAAAACTTTGATTTACACTTGCATTTTGATGGTACTCATATAGCTCAAGGTTCTAGTGTGACTTGTATTCTTCATCACCAAGATATGAGTCCCATTTATCAAAATTATATGTTTAATTTTTCATGCATAAATAATATAGCTAAGTATGATGATCTCAATTATGAATTTCTCTTAGTACTTCAATCAATAATTAAGAGGCTTTCCATCTATGATGATTCTCAATTAGTCATAGTTAACAACAAGCATGATTATAAATCTAAACATCTACAACCTTATCTCAATCTAGCTAAGAATCTTGTTCCTTAGTTTAACAATGCCTACTCATGCATATTCACCACTTGGAAAACATGCTTCATACTTTTTCTCTTCTTGAAGATCTCATTTTCTTTAAAGACCATATAAGTTACTTAATACAACATGCATAAATAATCCTTTCCAATTCACAAAATGTAGACTTAGAAGAAGATGAAAAATACCATGATATTATACAATAATTACAAACTAAAGGAACTTCTAAATATTTATCATCATCATAAAAGAATGTTCTCCATAAGTGCTCTAATAATTTTCATATTATTATGCCTAGTATTTCATATCATATTTATACATCAAATATTATTCTATATTATCAAAGTTAATATGAAGTGCAAATGATTCTAAAATAGGTACATTCATGTGTATGTGGTGGTCATTTAGATTCATAGTGTCTTATACCTTGTATTATCTCACTAGATTACTAGTAACCCATCAAATCTAGGGAAGCATATACAATAGTTAAAAATTTGTAGTACATGTCAACATCATGCTTGACTTATTTATGTTCCATCACAAGAGCTTAGAACTTTTGAAAATTATGTGATCCTTCTAAAATGGAGGTTGGATCTCCTAGGTTTTATTAATCCTTCCTCCTTTACTAGTCATTAATTTAACCTAATAGCTACAAAGTATTTCACCAAGTGAGTTGAAGCTATTCCCTTGAAATTCACAACCTCTAGGTGCATCAATTTTTTTTTATTTTAGATCATATAATCATCTGCTTTGGTATTCCCCTTCACATTTTCATTGATAATGAACCTTAATTCAAGAGTAAAGAAGTTACTGTTGGCACATTTGGCCATTCTATGGAGCAGTCCTGATTTGAAAACTAAAAACTCATGGGATCAATTTTGGTAAGCCTCTTGCTTCATTTTCAATAACTCACAAAGGTCAAGTCATGCTTCTAAGGTTGTTGGCAAATCAAAGTTCAATTGGTTAAGACTTTGTGGTGTGGTTCTAAATCAAAGTCTGAATGAGATGATAAGATTGCTATGGGTGTAATTTTGGGGCAAAAACTGGCTTTTGGAAAATTTGCTGCCAGAGGTCAAATGGATTTTGGTGGAAACGTTGGAATACCATTCTCAAAAATATTTCAAAATATATATATATATTAGTTTTACGCCCTTTTGTAGGCTCCTGATTTCGGCACAACCATTGAATTACAATGGTGTAATCGTTGGAGTTCATCCGCGCTTGCTGCATTCAGGGAAAAAATGCTAAAACCCTCACTCACGCAGTTGTTGGAACCCAGAAAAGCCTGAAACCCTTGGATTGGAGCGCCAGTGCTGAAGATCATCCTTGGAGCACCGCTACTGCTACTGACACGAGTGCCACTGTGAGTGGAGCCGATCTGCCTTTTGTCGGCGTTTGAGTTGGCACGCGCGCTAGTCTGTGCGCCATTGCTGGCCATCGCGAAAGTTCCTGCGCAGAAGGCAGAAACGGCAGGGGAGTGCTGTGCGTCGGTGACGAAGGAGGATGGACAGCAGCGGAAGGAGAGAAGCCTTTGTTCTATGCCCGGCGGCCACTATTCTGTGCATGCCAGCCACTACGGCTTCGGTAATGGCCAGATCTGGCTGAGAAAGGCACAGATCTGGCCGATGGAGGCGTGGATCAGGTAGGCAAACAGAGGCAGGCGAGGACTACGACGACGGCAGTGGCACCAACACAACACGCGGTGGCGGCAGTCAGGAAAGGGGGCCTCCGAAAATAGCACCATGTACAGAAAACCCCCAAATCTAAACCTGCATTTTTCTATGTTCTGTCCCATGCGTAAAGGTCTGGCTACGGTTGCACTGCAGAAATCAAAGAACAGAGATCAAAGAATAGAAAACAAAGGGTAGAGAACAAGCAGGCATGTTTCTAGCTCGTCCCTGCAACTTCCGAAAAGTTTGTGCAGGTTACTTCATCGTGAAACAAAGCTTTTTCTTTCGAAAGATTTATTTCAAATTTTAGACGGTATGTCGTTCACTCCTCCTGCAACTTACCTTCCAAAATAGCAGCCATGTCCAACGCCGATGCATCTGGCATCGCATACCAGTCCGATGAATACGGCAACAAAGACACAGAGGCATATCAAGACAGGTATCCGGAGATATTTTGGGCCGATGCTGGTAAACCGGAGTTGCATTTTATTAAATAAAATTTTAAAATTTGAAATAATTCTTAAAACCATATGCGCTAAGTATGAAGCCT
>MNCI01032181.1:17997-58720 GCA_015680685.1 Gnetum montanum | reverse complement strand
TATATCTTTGATATTGAAAATGATATAATGGTGTGATGATTCAAGAGAATAACAACAAAATAAGATTGCAACTAAAACAACAAATAAACATCAACATGAGAAGGTTACAGCTAAAACTAAAAAAAAAGCAATAAGAAAGATTGTGGTTATTACAAAAGACAACAAATTAAAAAGAAATTCAAACTAAGTAGTAGTCCAATATTGTAATTAATTATTATTGCTATGTAAGAATATAAGATGAATCATTCTCTTGCTATGTGTGATGGAAAATGTTGGCTAATAATCTCAATATCTCAATTCTCCTCCTTTCTTTGCCTTGAATATCCTTTTATGTTAGAATTCACTTTGAGAAGATTTGTTGTTGAGATCTTTGATTGTTAAATATTTAATCTTGTTGATGGATCTCTCCACCTGTCCTTTTCACTCTCAAGCCTAAATGACTTGAATGAGAGTTATTTCTGTAATGATTCATTTTGGCAACATCTATTCATGAAGTAAGGTTCTGGTCATTTCTTATAGCATCCCATTCTTTCATTTAGCAACTCCATTTTCTTGAGGAATCCTTAGTTCTAAAAATTCATATTCAATACTCTCATTGTAATAGTATTCCTTAAAGGCATAGTTATCAAATTCTCTTGCATGGTTGCTTCTAATCATCTTGATTAGGTATCACTTCTCTCTTTGTATCATGTAGCAAAGTTTTTTACAGTGATGAAATGCTTGTTCCTTATGGTTTAGTAGCAGTACCCAAGTAAATTTTAAGTAATCATCAATAATCACAAAAAAAATATCTTTTACCAACTAAGCTACAAGCTCTAGTATGTCCAATCAAACCCAAATGCAATAATTCAAGAGAACATTTAATAGGAATATCATTTTTGCTCTTATAAAATATGGATCATTACTTACCTTTTTGACAAGTGTCATATACCTTATCATTCTTAGATTGGATGTTGGATAATTCTTCAAAACTTTTATTTTTAGAAACCTCGCTAAGGTTCTCAAGATTTAAATTTCCCAATCTTCTAAACCATAGTTGATGAGTTGTTTGGTTGGCCATGTTGATGGGATGTCATTGATGTGACCCCGTTGACATGATCCCATCGACATAGGATTTGATCCATTAACGTGTACCTATTAATGTGGCTCCTTGTTTTTCCTATAAATACATGTTCACCAGCCACATTTATGGCATAAGTCTCATAGTTTTAGTGAAGCTCTTGTAGTTTTGTCATTTAGAAGTTAGAATATTTTTCTAAGTGCCTACAATAGAAGTCAAAAGAGTGTACAGATCTTAATTAAGAACTGTTATACTAGAGCACTGCAATTTGTGCAAAAATAAACATGAGCTTTCTAATAAACCTTACAACACTTTAAAATAGATTAATTATTTCCTTTATGCATTTAATATTTTAAGCAATTTCCTTTAATGTGTTAAGTAATTAAGTAATTAATTAAGCTAGACTAAGCTAAATTAAATAGTGATTAATTAAGCACATAAGTATGAATAGTCAAAGCATATGCTTGGTGCTTGGTAATCCTAGTAATACTTAATGTTTGGTAACATAATAGCATTAAACATGTTCAAGATGTGTACAACAAGTGGGAATGGATGCTTATGTTAGGATTAGTTAAATGTTAGCTATTTTGATTAAATTAGAAATTAAATACCTTTCATTATTTATTCTATATTCTTAGATAACTTAGAACATAAAATGTAAAAATGATAAAAATCATATGCCTTAGTTACACTTAACCATACCTTTGCATTTCACAAGTGTAATTGGGAAGATAATGTTAATAATTATTAGTTTCACTTCCCTAAAGACCAATGTACTTAGAAGGCTATAAGTCCATGAAATTCAACCAAATCATGCATGAACACTTAATGATTTGTATGGTTGGGCACAGGGTGTACTTGCTGCTCATCATTGGAGCCATTGCTGGGGACTTTTAGTTTGATACCTGTGCTATCTAGGACTTAGTGAATATTATTTAAGATCATTGGAATGAATCCTAAAGTTGCAATCATTCAAAAAATAAAAATAATTATTATAATTAAAGCACACTAAATTTTTCTTTTAATGCAAAATGTCTTCTTCAAATATGCATGATGAATCAAAAGCACTAGTGCCCCAAGAATTCAAAGTGGTGTACACTCATCCAGATGAGTTTGTGCCTGATCTCACCTTCATCCTGCATAAGGATGAGCAATTGTGGTGGAGAGATATGAAGGGCAATGTTGTTTTTCCTCCTGATTGATCTATTCCTAGGATGCTATTCTAAACTCTTAAGAGGTTGGGCATCCAGGATCTCCATGATAAATACATTATGCAGGACCATGACTATTAAGACTATTGTCCCATGGAAATACAACACAAATGAGATTAACACCAGAAGAAGTGGCATGAAGCTACAAAGGGGAAATGGTTCACTAACCCCTTATTCCTATTAAATCAAAATGACAAGGAGGACCCTAGATTTTGGGTTTCTCAACATGAAGATTATCCATCCATTGACTCTAATGAAGGGGGCTTGAACTCGAACTTACAGTCCACTATCAACAATTTGGATTCAGGCAGAAGTGGGAGTTAAGAAAAGCATCATGATGATAATAAATCCAATGATCATGGCCATGACAGGTAGAGAGAAGATGGAAAACACTATGGTGATGACAATCCTCCTCCCTCTTTTTCCTCTTCATCTCCATCTTCTTCTTCCTTCTTTGAATTCAACCAACACCATAGAGGACAAAACTATGATGAAGATGGATGGTGGAACAACAATGCTTGTAGGCCCTAGCATGAATGAAGGGATAGTAGAGGACATCATAGGTTTCATTGAAATTATGATGATGAACAACCTTTTCTAGCAACTCGAAGCATGTTGAACATCATAGAGGTAGTCAAAATTCCAACTAGGCATGTGAAAGATAGCAGAATCAAGAGGTTGGATATGAATGATATCCCTAGATTTGAGGGGGATATAACTTAGATTCATAGACCCATCTTCAAGTCTTTCACAATGCCTATGCCTTAAAGAATATAGATAATGACTGGCAAAACTTAAGTTGTTTCCTAGGACACTCACAAAAAAATAGAAAGTTAGTACTACTCTTTGGAGCTAGAATCAATTCATCAATGAAGTATGATGCTTGAGTTGTTTAATGACAAATCTCAAACGTACTCTAGAATGTCTAGTTTGAGAAAGCAAATCAAAGGCTAGAAACAAGAAACACATGAACCCTTGAATGTAGCCATGGGTAGGTATTATTCCCTTTTGCATAGGTGTCTTGGCCATGGTTATTCTATGCAAGAATAGCTTCACCATATCATGGATGGGCTCTAATTGAAAATGAGAAGAATCCTTGGGGTTTATGCCCAAGGGAGATTATCAAAACTTTGAGCCCATTAGATTTAAAAACTAATTATGTATGTTGCAAAAAAAGAAGGTGAGTTGAGGAAATAGGAAAGTGCTAAGTATAACTAGGACCCTTCCATTTAAAAAAGGAGGTCTATTTTTATGACAATGAGGGGGAGGCACCACTTGATGAAGTAGTGTAGCAAAAAATCTTGTTGATTCAAAAATTTGTTTCTAAAATTTTAGCTAAGTTGGACAAAATGTGGGAATCTTTGAATGAAAAGTTTGAAATCACTCTAAAAATTCCAAAAGAATCCAAAGAGCAAGGTAGTGATCATGGTCATAGGAGAAGAAAGGAAGCTAAATAATGCCTACCAAAGGAGTGAGGGCAAAGCTGCTATAGTGGAAGAGGTTGTGGAGTTAATATTAGATGATGATGGTGGGTGTAACATCTACCAATATGAATATCCTAAGAGATGTTTTCTTATTGTGTCACACTCGTAGGAATTTGTGGTGTACACTTTGAATCCTAGACTAACAAGAAGGCATGCACCCATATGATTGCCTTATTCTCAAGGCAATCCAAGGTAATTCCATTAGCAACAATAATCTTATTATCCAAGTGGAGCTCCAAAACAATCGTATGAGTAGTATCATTAGTGATAACAACCACAATCATGGGGGAAGACACCACTGAGGTAGTAGTACCCTTATAGATAGCCTAATCCATATGGGTACTATGTTCAGCAACTCATGTCTCCATGTGACTATTCCAGTCATGCCTCATTCTAACATCACTACTACCCTTCGGAGTATTACAGAACTTATTCTCCATCTCCTAGAGGGAAATCTCCATACCCTTATCATCCTTCTCATCCTTTAGCACATGTTCCTCCTCCCTCAATCCAATTATCTCCTACTCCATCTACGTAGGACAAAATTCTTGCATAGCTGCAACAACATAACACTACTAGGGTCATTAACTTACAACTATTTTCTCTACCAAGTGGCTTAGAATCCAGATCCTATAAAAAAATCATTATTCAAAACAAATACCCCTACAAAGCTCTCATTAACTTATGCAACTGGTCATCCTGTGTCTCCTTCATTGTCTACATCTATTACTTTTAAGAGCCCTTGAAACCAAACACCTCCCAAGGTCCACACAGTCATGTTAACCCATGTTGTCTATACTTGAATTAATGCTAGCAACCTTTTCAAGAAAAGAGAGGATCCTAGAAGTCCTCTCATCTACTTGCAGATTATTGGAAATGAGCCATGCAAGGCTCTTCTTGATTCAAGTTCTATGTTAATTTGATTTTCCATGAAATCTATAAAGCCTAGAACCTACCTACTTTCAAGAAGAGAAACATTCATTTAGAATTGATAAATCAGTACATCACTATTCCCTTGGGATTAGTGAAGGACATTATGACCACTATTTGTTGATGGTCCTATCTTGTCAATTTCCTAGTGATCAAGGTTGAAAATTGCAAGGGGGATTTCCCAATCATTATGGGAAGGGATTAGTTGAGAACTATTAATGCATGAATGGGAATTAGAGATATTTTCCTATAAATTTCCAAGGAAAATGCTTTTGAAAATATTAAGAAGAACAGATTTCCATGCATCACGTATAGCGATACAGGGTGCAACTATGTGTAGAAGTTATGATCTATCAAAAGCACATCAATCAAAGCATGTAGATAGTGTGTAGGTGAATCTGAAATCCAAAAGTACCTATACGTAGTAGCCACAAAACATGAGGGCACATAGTGGTTGATAGCTAATTGTAAAATTAGCACACTTTGCATGGAACCAACTGAGAGCTTAACATGTGCCTATGTTGAAGGCATGGATGAATTGGAACTAGTTCATTGCCAACTCTTTGATGATGAACATGATTATCCTTATTGGGAAGAGTTGAAAATCCCCAACAATTTTAAATAGGAGCCCTTAGAGTAGAAAATTCTACTTGTCAGCATGTAATCTGTATTTCTAAAAAATGGCAAGCTAGTAATAATCAATGCCAACCTTTCTCTTGAGTAGAAAAGGATGTTGTTGAATATGGTTAGCAAATGGCTAACACCTTTGCTTAGTCATATCTTGAACTCACAGGGATTGATCCTCAAATATGCTAACATTGCATCTATACTAATCCTTCCATCAAGCCAAAGCAGTAGTCATAGAGGCATCTGAATCCCAAATTAAAGCAAATCATCAAATAGAAAATTAAACAACTCCTCAAGGCAGGGTTCATCTATCCCATTGCGGATAGTGAGTGGGTTAGCCCACTCATGATCATGCCAAGGAAAGGTGGTAAGTGGTGGGTTTGTATTGATTTCAGGTTGTTAAACATGCAACGTTCAAAGATAATTTTCCATTCCCATTTGTGGACTAGATGTTGGACGCTATCTCTAGGCATTTCTATTATAGCTTTTTGGATAGTTACAATTTCTATAACTAGATTTAGATTGTGCTAGAAGATGGGGCCAAAATAACATTTACAAATACCTAGGAAAAGTTTGCATATAAAAAGATGACTTTTGGTCTATGTAATGCCCCTACAACATTCCAACACCTTGTCTTAAGTATTTTTTAGTAGAAAATTGGTAGCAAGGTGGAAGTCCTCATGGATGACTTCTCCAACTATGGTGCTATGTTTGAGCAAGCCCTGGGCCACCTTGAGAAAGCACTTAAAAGATGCGTGAAGACTTATCTTTAGCTCAATTGGTAGAAGATCCATCTCATGGTCTAGGAGGGTATTGTGTTGTGGCATAGAATCTCACAAGCAGGGATAGAGGTGGATCCTAAAAAGATTAGAATCATTCAAGGAATAACCTACCAATTGAAAATCGTTAAACATGTCCAATTATTCTTTCGACACATTGGTTACTACTGATGATTTATAGAGAATTTCTCTAAGATTGCTAAATCATTGGTCAAGCCTACAAAGAAAGAAGGTTCATTCATATAGACCAAGGAATGTGAAAAGACATTCCAGTAGCTTAAGGAAAAGCTTGTAGAAACTCCAATTCTACAAGTACCTAATTGGTCCTATCCATTTCACATCATGATGGATGCATCAAACTATGCCTTGGAAGCTGTGCTTATGTAGTTGGATAATCAAAAATGTCCTTATTACATCCATTGCACAAGCTAAAGCATTGTGGGTGCATAGCTTAAATACACCACAATGGAGAAAGAGCTAATGGTAGTGGTGTATGCTTTGAAGTAGTTTAGGCTTGATGTGCTTGGATACAAAGTGTTTGTGTACACTAACCACAATGCTATTTGCTTCCTCATGAACAAGCCAATGGTAAGCCCTTGTGTCATACGGTGATTGGTGATTTTATAGGAGTTCAATCTTACATTGGTAGATCAAAAAAGAATTGACAATGTGGTGCTAATCACTTGTCTCGGTTACAATGGAATAATAAAGAGGAGGAGAGCCTACGTTTTGATAAGTTCCCTAATGAACTCCTTGTCAATACAATAAATGAACAAGTACCCACTGAACTTAAGTGGTATGATGACATCCTCACATATCTTTGTAATCAAGAGATTTCACAAGAGTTAGATCACCAAAAGAAACAATAGTTTTTTTATCAAGGTAAATGCTTCATGAAGAACAACAAACACCTTTACAAAGTGTGCGTCAATGACCTAGTTCTTTGGTGTGTTCTTGATATGGATCAATTATGCATTCTCCAAGACTCTCATTATGGCCCTTGTGGAAGTCACTATGTAGGGAGACACATAGCCATTAAGATCCTAATGGTAGGGTATTATTGGTCAATAATCTTTAGGGACACTCATCAATTTATCTATTCTTGTGAACACTGTCAATGAGATGGTGGGATGGTCACTCTAATGGAGGGACTTCAATAGTGAATCCAACCAATGGGATTCTTTGACATTTAGAGCATAAAATTCATGGATTCCATCACACCCATGTTAAATAAAAAGGCATACATAAAAGTCATTATTGACTATTATACCAAATGGGTAGAAGCAGTAGCCATCATTGACTATGAATCTTTTACTTCTTCTTATTTCATATAATAGAATATTGTAAACAAGTTTGGAGTGCCAAGTGCATTGATTTCTAACAATAGTACTCACTTTACATGCACTACCTTTAGCAAGCTTATGTAATGCTTGGGGGTCAAACATAAACTAACAACACCCTATCACCCCCAAGCCAATGGTCAAGCTGAAGTCACTAATAGAGAGATCACAAAGATCTTAATGAGAACAGTTACTAAATATAGGAAAGATTTGAGTATGAAACTCAATGATGCCCTTTGGACCTACCAATCTAGATGGAAACTCCATATAGGCTACTCTCCCTATGAGCTGATGTATGGAAAACTTCCAACTCTTCCCATTCAATTTGAGCTTCATACACTTTCAATAGCCTCTGACTTAGATCTTGACCTATGCTTAGCATAAAAAGAGAGATTAGTCAACCTCAATGTGCTAGATGAGAATGGATTTGTGACCTTGTCCTTGAATGAAGTGTACAAGGAATTCAACAAAAAATGTAATGACCTTAGGATAAGGAAAATTAAATTTCAACCTGGAGACAAGTTTCTCTACTAGAACCCCACACATGTACCTTAACAAATGATGTCTTAAACATTGTGAGAAGGGCCTTATATCATTTATGAAACCTTTTCTTATCAAGCCATGTTAATATATAAACCTAAAATCCAAAAAAAAAAAAAAATAATTAGTCAACATGCAACAAGTAAAACCTTTCCATGAGCCTAAGCAAGCTAGTGCAAGCAACACCTGATTGGATGGACAATCTTGCTCAATCTTTCAGATCTTCTCCTTTCAACTTAATCATGGGGAAGATGGCCATCCATGCTTACCATATTAATGGCTACTTAGGTTTTTTGCTTTTTTATTTTACACTTTTTATTTTTACGCTTCTTTGTTTTATACTTTTTTGTTTTACACTTTGTTATTTTTCAAATTTTTGTTTTACAACATCATTAGTATGTTTTGACTTTCTTCAATATTTTACAATTTTTTTATAATTTACTTTAATTTTTATATGAAATTTTCTTCTTGTTTTCTAATAAAATGCTTTGTTGCCAACAGGACACAGTGATGTTGTAGCTATTTGCTAACAATGATTTTTATTTAATGTATTTGATTACTAATGTCTGGTTTCTATTTTTGAATTTTGATGACTGATGACTAAGATAAAGTTTCTTTTTCATGGAATAGGCAATGAGACCATGTCATCCATCCATCCACAAACTCTATGGGTTTCCTTGTTTTGGAAACATGAGGTCCCTTTTTCATTAATAAAAATTTAATGAACTTGTAACCTTAGTAGTTTCCAAACTTGGGAAAGATTCAAAGGTTTGAACAAGATGTGACTTCAAGGGGATTCAAAGCTCTTTGTACCTCTCTACTTACTTGATTCAATGATTATTTTCATGGATTTTTTACCATTCTACATCAACCAATAATAGGAAGTTGAATAAGTCTTTGCATGGTGTAGTTTCCATTCAAAAAATACATAAAAACATAAAATTCAAAAAAACGAGGAAAGGAAAATGATGAAAATTCAAATTACACCCCTTAGAAAAAATAATGGGCTATAAGCATTGGTTATGGGGCTAGAAAGACATGTTACCTATGCCTAAATTTCTGCTCTAACTAAGGCCCTTTCTTACTTCCTACTTCTCTTTTCTTTTCAATTAATAAATGATTATTGATTTGTGGGAGCATTCTTGTGTCTCGAGGGGGTGGACTAGACTTAGAGTCTTGATGTGAAGTCACTAAAAGTGATTGGCCTTGATTTGGACTAAGGATAGACTCTATCAAGTCATTTAACCATAAAATCCACAAAGGACTTTATGTGACTACAATTCGAAACTCCATTCAACTTCATCTCTCATCCATCAATGCTTTACATAACTCACCTCACTATCGATCACCATGTTTTTGTTTAATGTGTTAAAATTCTTAGATAGAGTCTTCTAGATTCATTCCTTAACTTTTCATAACTATTAATCAACTATGGGGTACATGGAGTCCTTAGTTGAGGTTATACAAGGGAAAAAAGGGCATGTGCCTACTATGGGCTAGTTAAGTTCATTATCCTTAGGCATTTTAATAATCAAATATTTCATGTGCCCCATCGATGCATCCAACTATGCACACCTTAAGGCATCTTTTCCAATAAATTTCATTCTCTAATTTTTCAAAATTTGAGCATTCATGAGCCCTCTTCAAGTATTCCATCATGTTCATGGCTTTTATGGCTCTTCATAGACATCAATTTCACAAGAAAACTCCTCCTATTTTTGAAGATATTTAATGTGGAAATTTTGGGCATTGGTTCCATAGATGACTACCCATTGACAAAGCCCATACATAAATGGGATCATGTATATAGAATCCCATCGATGTAGGGGTTCAACCACCTATAAATAGGTTCTAGGCTCTGAAAAATGATGTCATCCAACATACTCCATCTATTACTTGGGTGAAAATGATGAAAGATAAGGTTCCTGCTAAGATCATCCAAGAAGAGGAGCAATGACCACCACCTCCACCACTCACTCATAAAACAACATCAGAGGCCTACATTGCCCTTGAGCACATGCGTGAGATCTGAGAGTAGCTCTTATGTGAGCAAGAGTAGTAAGTAGAAATAAGTGTTATTGACCCATCTATGTATTGTCTAGCGAAGAGTCACTTTAATTAAGTGGCTCAAACCATTAGCCAGATGGAGGAAGGTGGGCCAATTTTTTTAGTCCAAAGAATGTAGCTGTCCATGAGATCACATCCTAATGTTTGAGAGGTAACAATCTCCCTCTCAAAATAGTAGCAATTCGCAAAAATCTCTAGCAATGCCACTACTTTTTGGTGCATCTAGAGGAGGGTAAGGGGGCAACTATCTTGGTGATGCAACACCATGGATAGGAGGTAGTAGTAGAGGTAATTGCTAATAGAACTATTAAGGCCTTAAATGTACCTGCAATGTCTATACTAAAAATTTCTACACTTAAAGATGTGTAGACATCCATAAGAGTAGTTGGTGGATCAACTGGTGGAAATTGAGCAGCCGATTCTAGATATCTTTGATCTTCTGGATACCATCATTGCAACCAAGTTAAAGCTACTTGAAGTGAGGGGCAACTCAAAATAGCCAAGCTCAGAACCAATGCTTACCTATGGAGGTTGCTTAATTAAGAGCTTACCTCACTAATCGTACATTTCTCAACCCTATGTTGACACATGATGAAGCTTTTCAACGGCTTCAGGACAAGCTCAAATAGGTTGAGAATGCAAATGAGACAACCATCTTTAACCAATCTATGATTAATGCCATGCCATAGACCATTTAGATGGACTTGGTCTAGATGCACCATGAGAATGAAATCCTAACTGTAGAGAATCATCGCCTGTGGAATTTTAATATGTAAAAGCAGTAGATGCAATAATTTATCCATCAATAGTAGGAGTAGCTACCCAGAGTAAAAATTGAACTAAGGAGATTGGTAGCAAAAAATAGAAATATCTTCATAGAGGAAGTCCAATCCCTTCACCAAAAATCTATGATAAAGATAGCTACCTAGAAGAATGAGGCTCTTAAATTTGTAAGAGTCAAGATTCATTACAAAGATCAAGTCAATCTACAAAAAGAAATTAATGAAAAACACATCTAGATGAAAATGGAAAAAGTCAAAGAGGCCCTCTAGTAGCTCAAGGAAGGAGGTAATTTCTGGTAGCCTATCTTTAATGGGCTTAATGATTACAACAAGGTAGAGATTTACATGAAAGAGCTATAGAGTGAGGAGATGATGGAATACATAGAGCTTGCCAATCTCCGTTATGCAAACTTGGAAATGCTAACTACCAGAGAGTCATGGTCAAAGTTGGAGAAGTAAGTGGCCTTTCATCTTCCATCAAACATTATAGCTGTCATCAAACAACCATAACTACCTCAACCACTACATGCACCCAAAGTAGGAGAAGGTCTTTTAAAGCCTCAAGAGCCTCCACCACCTAGAACCATTTGATCTCCTCTAACATCTTCATGCTATGTAAGAAATTATGTTTGTCATTTTTTTCTTAGTATTTAATTTTTTTGTTATAAACACCAAAATTTTACAATCATTGTAAAACCATATACTTTAGGCACTTAGTTTTTGTTGTGCAGTTTGTGTGTTTGTTTTGTGTGTCAATAGTCCCATACCTTCCCAAATTTTGTAAAGAACTCAAGGATGAGTTTTCATTCATTTGTAGGGGTATGATGAGTCATTTTGTTGGTTGCGTTGATGGGATGCCATCAATGTGACCCCCTCAATGGAATTCTATTGACATACGGTTTGATCCATTGATACATACCTGTCAATGGGGCTCCCTATTTTGCCTAGAAATACATGCTCACTAGTCGCATTTATGGTATAATTTTAATAGTTATAGTAAAACTCTTATAGTTTTGTCATTCAAAAGTTAGAATATTTTTCTAAGTGCTTATAGTAGGAGTTAAAGAGAGTATGGACCTTTATTTGAGCATTGTTGTACTTAAACACTGTAGTGTATGTGATAATTAAAATGAGCTTTTTGATAAACCTTACAGTACTTTGAAATAGATTAATTATTTCCTTTATGCATTTGATATTTTAAGCAATTTTTTAATGTTTAAAGTAATTAATTAAGATAGAATAAGCTAAATTAAATAGCAATTAATTAAGCACATAAGTACGACCACATCAAGCATATTCTTGGCACTTGGTAATCCTAGTAATGCTTAACGTTTGGTAACATAGTAGCATTAAATGTGTTTAGGATGTGTACAGTAAGTGGGAATATATGCTTATTTTAGGATTAGTTAAATGTCAGCTAGTTAGATTAAATTAGCAATTAAATACCTTTCATTCTTTATTCTTTATTCTTAGGATACTTAGAACATAAAACATAAAAATGATAAAAATCATATGCCTGAGTTGCATATAACCATACCTTTGCATTTCACAAGCTTAATTGGGAAGACAATGATTATAATGGTTAGTTTCACTTCCTAGAGACTAGTGTACTTAGAAGGCTATAAGTCCATGGAATTCGACCAAATGACGTGTGAACACTTAGTGATTTGTATGGTTGGGCATAGAGTCTACTCATCACTCATCAATAGCTACTTATCCTCTAACTTTCTAATTAACCATTTTAAGTTATATTTATGTAAATTACTATCATCAATGATAGAAAAATTTTCAAATATGTCTCATAATAATAACTTCATTAGTTTTAGAGTTTTTAATAATACAATGATTAGCTTAATATAGAACACATTTTCCATTATCACAAAGTTGACTAACACTCAATAGACTATGTTCTAATCCTATAACATAGAGGACATTATCAATTTTATTAGAGTTCTCACTTCCAACTATATCTTTTCCTTTGATGTAGGCTTACTATTGTCTCCAAAAGTAATACTTCCATCATCATAGCTTGTAAGAAACATGAATCTTGATCTATCCTAGTCATATGCCTTAAGCATCCACTATTAAGATACCAAAAAGTAGATGGTTTGTCTTCAGGCTCTAGCTTAGCCATGTATGCCTTGTACATTATATTCAAGGAAATTCATATCTTTCTATCTTGGTGCTTTTGTTTTTTTCTAATATACATGTCTTGGCTAGCTTTTAAAAATATAATATTTTCATAGCTATGATAGACATGTCTCTTTCATGCTGATAGAGTATACTTGTATCTAAGAACTAATTCATTAGTAGATTTACCTATAGTCAAATTGTTGGTAGTAATCATAGTTATCTTCTTGTAGATGGCCTAAGCCTTGGTAAAGAAGATAGTTGGTAAAAAACTATTGTTCTCACCTTTCATTCTACCATCAATTTCTTTAGGTTGATCCTTTTCTTCCAAAGTTAGTATGAGAGCAAGAATACCTTCCTTATTTGTATCATCATATGTAGATTCAAGATGCTCCCAAATTTCCTTTTTGATTTTATTCTAACCATGTCAAACATCTTTGAATACAAAGTGTATTAGAAGCTTTCTATGACCTTAGAATTTGCCTCATGTTCCTTCTTTTCATGTTTTGTCAATTTATTTTATGGCTTGATTCTTGAGTGGGAATTTCCACTTCATATGTGAATCTCCATTGGCTCAAAATACCCATGCTCAACCAATGGCCAGATATCAAAATCAATGGACTATAATAAATACCTCATCTTAGTTTTCTAATAGTTGTAGTTTGATCCATCAAAAAGTGGAGGCTTATTGGTAAATTATGTACCTATAATAGACATAATAAAACAAGAACAAACTCTTGATGAACATTGATCTATTATTTAAGAGACCAAGCTTTAATGCCAATTATGAATCAAATAATACATCCTAGAGGGGGAAAGAATATGATATCCTAATAGATATTGCATAATTAAATTTTCTTACAAATATTTGAATAAATCAAAGTAAAATATATCTAACTAAGATTAAAGTGAAATGCAGGAAATAAAATGAAATGAATAGTGCACACCAAGATTTATAATGGTTTGGCTTAGGCCTAGTTCCCTCTATGAGGCTATCCAATCTCTCCAATCCTTGGGTTTTCTTCTGATCCTTAAATCCATGAAGAACAAATAGTTGTTTCAAGGATTTTCAGTCACCCTTTCATATAACCAAGGTTTTTAGGCTTAAATCCTTAAAATAGAATTCAAAACAAAGGAAAATAAAAATGATGCTATTAGGATCTTTTAGTAGATCAAATCACATCTAATACAAGCATAAATCATGCAAAAAATTATAACAATAAGAATCTATGAATATAAAAAAATGTAATATTTTTTAATTTTTCTCTTTTCCTTATACATTCAAGCTGTTTTCCAAAACTTACTTTGATACTGCTTATTAGCTACTGAAATACCAATCTTGATTCGATGATCAATCTCTATCTATGCACTAACAACCATGAGAGCAATGATATTCTTAGATGAACATTTCATTCTCAAAGACAAATGACATCTCTTGTTCCTTAATGCTTTGTTTATCTCATAATGATCAATGGGGTTTTCACCTTTTAGCCTTTTTTATTTTTATCATTTTCCCCTAAAAGGTCATTCTTAAATGAGGTTGATCAACCTATTGTTCCTATAGTAAAAAAACACCAGTTTTCATCATAGTCATCCTTTTCAATTTTAAGTATTTGGAGCTAGTCAACTATAATCATCTAGTGGTCTTAGGTCAAAGAACCTATGGACAAGTTGATTGAACTTAAGAGTGATTTCTTTTTCCAACATTAAACTTTGATATAATTTAAGTCAGTTAATCTTAAGTGTGTATCATTTTTCTTCACCTTCGTCAACTCCCAAGTAGGTCAACCTTAAGCAAGGATGATTGACCTCAACTATGTGCATTTTTTCATCTAAGTTTGAAGAGCTCTCATGTAGGTCAACCTTAAGTATAATTGGTTGACCTATCAAACCATTTGACTGAGCTAAGTGTATTTTGGACAAATGGAGCACTACTAATTTTGGCAATGTACTCTACCATCAGAAATATATCCAGGGCATCTTTTAATTTGGCAAACAACATGCATTTTGACATTCCAAATCTTCACTTTGGTCAACAGAGTATTTTGTCCAATATTAAAGGTTCAACTTCATGAGCTTAAAGAATACGAAATAACAAAAATTGGATTAGTCTATAAGTTATGACATCAAGAAGTCTCTTTGAGATGAAAATGGCATGAACTCCCCTTATCAAATAAAGCAAAAAGTAAAGAGTATATATGGATATTTATAGTAATTATATCATAGATTTGAAATTTCACTTGTGATATTAGAGCTACAATATCACTGACTTTAAAATTTAATTTTTTCTTATATTTATATAAAAATTTGTTGTTTCTTTACATATTAAGAGTCTTGAGACTTCTAGAGGATGTTATGTAGAAGGGTATTGCTAGAATTTAGGTATATCAAGTCAAGATGATCAAGAATGATTGGTAAAGGCTCAAGTATAAGAGAAAATAGAAGAAATTATGAAATTATAAAAAAAAGGTTGAAGAGAATTAATCATTATTATGATGAATGAAGTTACATAGTAGTGCACAATGATCAATATTATGTGAAATTGATTCTTAGACATCATCTGCAAGAGTTATATAGGTAGGTCCTTCATAAAATAGGAAAATACCTTTATTGCCCTTGAAAAACCCACTCTTATAAGCATTTTTGGGCACTCAAGAAATTGAATGTGAAGTATATTATTATTCCAATACATACATTCTTAACTACTGTAGTTAGAATCCTATATTATGCTACATAAAACCATCGAATTCATAATCATATAGACTAGTAAGATGAAGTGGTATAAAAAGGGGTTCTAATGAATGAGACATAAGAAGCCCTATCATAATTGCAATGAATCCCATGTATGATTCATGGTTAATCTGATCATTATACCTGATGAGTGGTGGAGATACCCCTACACTCAACCATACGAATACGAGCATTTTCACGCGCGATCTGGTCAAACTCCGCAGACGGACTAGCTGTGGCACCTAGATCGTTAACCTTAGGTCGCAGTTCGCTGTCTTTCCACTTGGACTAGTATTTATATTTGTCATGTATGGTTTAGTCTAGAGTGAGGTGTATGATTTGTTCCTAGTCTAACGCTACTCTTGAAGGCAATGGAAAATAATATTAACTACGCTAAGCTAGGGGGAAAAGGGTAAGAAAATCTAATCTAGCCTAAGTGCGATGAGCAGCTGATTCCTTGATCATCTGTACACATCTTGGACCTCATGCATGACTACCACTGGGATTACCAAGAGCAGATCCTAGGTACTTCACTAGGATACCAAGTAGTCACACTTAAATGCTCGTAATCAAGTCGTACTCATTCCATGTTACTAGGAGATAAGGGTGAGAGAGAAAGAAGTAAATAATAATTAAATAAACAAAAAAATAAATAACAAAGTGAATGCTGCAATGATGAAGTAATCTTGATCTTTATTGCCGGTCATGTGTGCGTCCAAGTACGTCACACTCGAATAAAGAATGCCTTACAATTACATTCACCACACTGTGGGCAGACATAAAAAAAATAATCTAACTCTGGAGGGATCAAACTGCCAGAGTTTAGCTACAATCTAAATTCAAACTATGAACCAAGGGAGAGCTGCTTCTTATTTATAGACATTTCGATGGACTACGATATCACGTACGCGATATCATAGGGAAGACGTGATATCGTGTACGCGATATCACGATGGACACAATATTGCATATGCAATATCGTGGCCCATGCGATATCATGTCCCATTATACCTCCACGATTGAATAAAAACTCGTCCTCGAGTTACAAAGAGAACAAGCTCCATTGATTACACATTGGATAGGTATGGGATTATTAATTGGAAAAAGAAATGAAATAATGCCACAGTGTGGAAAGACACAACATAGAAAAAATTCTAAAACTACAAAAAATGGAACTCATGTAGTTCCTGGTGGCGGTGGCTCCTCCATGGGCACTTTCCTTTTGTTGTGTGCTCTAGGCTTGGAAGCTTGATGGCATTGAAGTATGGCCTAGAGCTTCTCATCTTCGGTCCGAGGATCTTGTGCCATCCATGCTAGTGTTCCAATGTTTGATGAATTCAGCACCTCCCATGGACAGGGTAGTTGCAGGAACATCTGGTTGGCTTTGACATACCACGCTGCAAACACCCATCATTCCTCCTCATAGGCTTTGGCTTTGTCTTTTTATTCATGAAGATCTATTAGCTGTCAAGCCAAGTCGATTGCAACATCTTTCTGTCCTTGGTAGCTTGCTTTTACCACCTCAAGTTCAGAAGTTGCAACATCTAATTTTTCAACCAACTTCTTGCATTCTGCATCTGCTTCATATTTGAGATGGGTGAAAGCTACCTGTTGTTCGAGCTCTATTCTCAGGCACCCTGCTATTAACATGGCAAGGTTGGCATATCTAAGGTTTGCCAACTCCATGTATTTGGTCAAGTCCTAGATCTGCAGGTCTCAGTTCTTAACTTCTGCTTGGTGGGCAAAGGCATAAGTGTCCAATATGGCCCTTCAATCAGTGTGTTGAGCACTGATAGTGTTGATTTGAGCCTTGGCCATATGGATCTCCTTTTATAGGATTTTTTTGTACATCCCCACTTGATCACAAAAGTGCTCCTTCAGCTTCTCGTGTCTTTTAGCCTCATTCTACCACGCGCTTATCTCAATTGCTGATTTTTGGCGAATAGCGCGTACCTCCTTCATTGAGAGGGTCTGATTCTCTCTTGCTAAACGACTTACATCTCGGTTGACCTGAATGAATTATTCTCGTAGCTGATGAAAGTGTTCATCGAAAACATTCTTTTGCTTCTCTACAGAGGTCAACCGAAGGTTATCTGCAACCAACTTCTTATTCTCTTCTTCTAAGGCTCTAAGTGCCTTAAGGTGTGCATGGGTTTGCGCTTCTGTTGCGGAGGCATCCCAAACAGCCTTCTCCTTTTCTTCTGCCACCTTCTTATTCTCCGCAGTTAACTTTGTTAATTTTTCAGTTCTGAAATTCTCTAGTTGGTTTGCGGGAACAAATTGTAAAGGATCCCATTGTGCTACTTGTAAGGCTATGAGTTGCTCTTGTAGTTTCTGCTCTTCAACTTTAGCATGCTCGGCCCTTACTTCAGATATGACCAGCTTCCCCTTTGTGGAAATGAGGTCTGATCGAATTACTGTGACATCTTGAGGGATGTCAAACAGAGATGTCATTACTTGTCCTATTTGAAGTAATCTATCAAGTACATCCTCATGTTCCATAGGAGTCATTAAGGTCTCGGAAAGAGTTTGAGCATCCCGTGCTCCTGAGAGATCTCCCGGTGGCACAACAAGTACACTGAAAGATTCTTTGATGTGATCAATGACCACTTCAATAGCTTCTGTGACATTCTAGTGTTGCATGACCACCATGGTGGCCCCTTCACTAGTCTCTAACTGCACCTAGAAAGATGTCGCGTTTCTTGAGATTTGTTGTGACCATCTACTTTCCCCTCCTCCTGTTTGAATGGATAATTCACCCATTGTGTGATCTAACGAAATAGTAGGCTGACTGGCATCATCTATGATGTAGAATAGGTTTACGTCATCACGACTTCCCCAACTAATTATCTCAGTAATGGCCCTAAGATGGCTCATCGACGTTATGTAGTCTTGCGGTGGTGGCGGCTGATCTTAACCTATGCTAGGCCCTACTTCTTGTTGTTGGCTGGGACTCGTGGCTGGAGGTTGACTAGGTTCTACAAGTTGAGTTGCAGGTGGTCTAGTCATCTGTTCTTCTTCTTCTTTGGGTCTCAGCTCTTTGCTAGTGCTCTTTCTTGGAGCTGGCGCCTTTAGCAATTCAACGTATGAAGCATTCTGGGCTTTTTGAAGGACATCATTAGTGTACCCTTGAATACCAGCCCGTTGGCACAGTTTTCTAATAAGACAAGGGAAAGGCAATGCCATCTTCCTTGTCTTCCGTTCTTCAAAGCACCTCAGGATCTCTGTCAAATATAGATGGGGTAGGTTAACGTTAACCTTTCCCATCAACAATGTACATCCTTTAGCTGCATACGTGGATATTCTTTTCAAACCTTTCATGGGGAAGAGGTGATAGGTTCCAATTTTTAAGTAAACTCTCTCTTCCATTGTCAGCTCACCAAAATCTTTATCTTTGCCATAAGCCTTCTCTAACCAATCCTTTCATACATCGGGTCTTAATGGGTAGATAACCAAGCAATGTGGGGCCCTGAATTTGGAAGGTTTAACACTTCTGAAATAGCCTATGCAGAGAAATTAACTATCACTCCACAAATGTTAATCATGGTGCCTTGCTCCCTATTGTGCCAGAACTGGTATGTTTCTCCTAAGTACCAAGCACTGCTTTCAGAAAGGATAGGCCATAAGGAAGATCCTTTGAGGTGATCCCTAATAGCCTCAAGAGCGAACTCTACAAAAGATTCGAAGTTTAGCTCCACAATCACTGCAGCGAATGTGGACTTCTCATGGATAGCTTGAACACATTCTGGGGACAACGTGAGTTGTTGTCCCGGTTCAGGCACAGTAGCAGCTCCTCCTTCTGCCTGTCCAAACTGTTCGCTAGGAGGTTCTTCTTAATGGATGCTGAGTGATTGCACCTCCTGTTCTATATGTTGTCTGGTAGGGCCTTGTCTTCCACCTCTTTGAGATCATTTTATTCCACCTTGAATAGGACCCTCCTGTTGTGCACGTTTCAGGGCCATTCTGCAATCACATGGATCAAGCATTAGTAAGGTTGTTTTTAAAGTCAAGTTATACCTTATTGCTTGCCTTAATTAAAGATCTTATGTTATAACGTGTGATTGTGCCCGAAAATTGTAATAATGGGTCCTAGGACTTAGGTGGTTGTCATTATAGTCTCCCAGTGTACCTAAGGCCATATGATTTTTGGCACAATTATTCTAAGTGTTAGTGTTAATTACCCTAATTGATGTCCTTTGGGTGATGGTAAATTTCAAAACATTTAGGCACTTTTCAGTAAGTGTCTCTCCCCCATGACTAAATTGAAAACTCCGGGTTCAAGTAGGTTCAAACCAAATTAAAATCAGAGCACTAGTGCGCGAGATATGAGTGAAAAAGCAAGGTTCACACAATCGCAAGTCGTAGAGAAAAATCTGAACAACTCCCCCCATGTGAATGGCAAAATGATGCGAAGTGTTGTGGCGGGGGTACCTATTTATAGGTAAATAGGACACGATATTGCATATGATACATCGTGTACGCGATATCACATGGGACGCGATATCGCGTATGCGATATCTCGTCCCTAGTGATGTGATACTCATGAGAAATACCAAATTTTTTAATGATTTTTTCAAAATTAATGTTGGAAATTGAGGACATTGGAAAGTATTAAGATGTCCTAGGGTAATTTCATTGATTCGAGAGGCACTCTTGATGATAATGATGTGAACTTTAGCAATAAAAATTTGGTGGTTAAGAAAAAAGGAAATGTAATGGTACATTGGAACGTTAAAATTTAGAGGGATAATAGTAGGGAAAGAAAATCAATTGAAAAATTAAGCTGAGGGTAAGAAATTGTGTGTGTAAGCTATCTCCTAAGTGAAGATTACAAAAAATTACACAAGTGGGTCCTCCCCAAAGCAGGTTTCAACCTATAATGCCCTTGTGTAACCACACTTAAAGTGTCCATGGGCACTAGAAGGGTTAAATTTAATCTGCACTAACTCCACAAAACACACACATGTAAATATCACCAGAATGAGATGAAAATTCTATGTTACACGGGACATGAGTTACAATTACACGAGCAGTGAGATGAGATGAAGTATAGAAAGGGATTGTAGAGAATGGGACATGAGGTAACTGACCCAGGGCATAATGAATCCTGCGTGTAAAGCATGATTAACGTGTCATTAACCCATCATTCCAAGATCAGGACCAAGTCCAATCATCTAACCAATGACATTGCATTGTTTCATCTCATGATGAACAACTATGAGAGTACCATAACAACAAGGCATACGATCACTTTGCGTTTAGTACAAGGGAGGAGTGATTTTTGTTTTATGGCACTTCCTGTTGCTTTTTCTTTTCTTTTCTTATTTTTTTTTGAACTTTACTGAATCTAGAGAAGCTGCCAACCTAGAATAGCTTTCCAATGGGACCCCCTAGAATAGCTTTTGAATTTTGAGTGCCCTTTTGATTACTCTTACTCCCATTTTCATTAGATCNCTCTTTATTTGTAGAGTGGATGAGTGGGTGTAATGGGCTCACTGTTCCAAATAATTGAGCACTCATGACTTAATAACATAAAACACACCTCAACCAACGATCCACATGAGTGTTTTATTCGTAGATGAGATTACTTACAAAAGCATAAAAAGACAAAACACATAAAAAGATAAAACAAAAAGTTGAAAAATGAAAAATTGGAAAATAAAAAGTTGTAAAATAAAAGAAAATAAAAATGGTTATTAATCCTACTTGTCATTGAAATGGGGGGTATCCCCCATAACTAAACGGTTGAGTATGACAAGGATTAATAAATGAAGGATGAGGATCCTTGCATGTTGGAAGTATTAAAATCGATTTATACTTATCCCCTCGGGGTTCACACACTTGATTATAGTAAGCATAGTGGGGCACTTTATATGATGTAGTTTCTGGATAACGAGTAGACCCACTATGATGTTTGTGACCGTTAGATGGTATGCAAGGATTAGGATGATGCCTCTCATGGTTATGTTCATTGGGCCGTATGGTTGTTGGAGTGTAAGTTGGTGGCCTTGATAAAGTTACATGAGGCATTGGGTTTGAAGGTAAGGGTGCACCACAGTGTGGGACTTGTGCTGAATTGGAAGATGTAGTGGCCTCTGAATTATGTTGTCCCTTCTTACGGCCGTGTTTAAAGAAGGGGCACTTTTGATGTTGCTAAGGGTTCTCACTACTG
Source organism: Gnetum montanum (assembly GCA_015680685.1). Lineage (NCBI taxonomy): Eukaryota > Viridiplantae > Streptophyta > Gnetopsida > Gnetales > Gnetaceae > Gnetum > Gnetum montanum. The sequence continues at coordinate 36,868 of MNCI01032181.1, read as the reverse complement.
TTGGTAGTAGTAGCACAAGTGTTGTTCATGGGTTGTTGCGGTGGCACAAACACCTTAGGAACAGTTGATGGCACTATGGAAGGAGGGAAAGGATGAGAATGTTGAAAGTTAGGAGAAATATAAGATGTACAAGGTGGCGGTTGTGTTGGAGGCATGGGTTGATAGCATTGTGGAGAATAGTATTGTGGTGAGATAGAGTACGGTGGCCCGAATGGAGAAACAAGATGTTGGACATGATAAGCATTTGGATTTGGAAAATATGAAGGGTGCCTCCAGTCTAAAGGAGGTCTCCCCCATGACTTGGATTGTTGCCACTGTGATCAAACATAGTATCTCTGTACGAGCTCTGGATGTAACGTGTTTTCCCAATGGTCATGTAAATGTAATAGTATTGGGCATTGGCCCTTGGGGTGATTGTACAGGCATATGTTGTATTCATATGTATGATTGGTAGTTGAGCTCTTATTCCCTTCATTCTTTTTCTTTGAATGTCTACTATTTCGTCCTTCTTCCTGGGTTGTCAAAACTCTATCTCCAATATTGTTGATATATTCTCCACACTTTTGATACATCCATTCCAACACCTTATTAATCTTTGCCTTAGCTTCTTCTAATGATTTTTGTATTAGCAAAGATGATGTTTCCATCTTGAGATTGGTTGATCTCTCCTTTTTAGGATCATGGAGCTCTATTAAGTTGATATTTTGGTCTTGTTAATGTTTTTCAATACTCTCCCATCTAGCTAATTCTCCTTCTTCTTTTGCTACATGCTTAATAAGCTCTTGGATTTGATGGGTTTGTAGGTTGTATATTTGACCTTGGGAATATCTTCCTAAGGTATTGATGAGTGGCGAGGTACCCCTACACTCAACCATACGAAACGAGCGTAGCACGCGCGATCCGGTCGAACTCCATAGACTAAATGCCTACACACCCCATGGAACACTTGGGGTTAATCATTCATTTTCTTCCCAAACTTACTTGTAGTTGTCATGGTGTATGGTTAAGTAAGTCTGAGGTATATGATTTTTATAGTTTTTAATGTTTTTCTCCTATGCTATCGAGGTGAAGGGTTGAGAAACTAACTAACTCTAACTAATGACTAAGTCTAAATTAACTAGTGTCAGCATCCATTCCCACTTACCGTACACACTCTGAATAGATGCAACTACAGCTACCAAATGCTAATCATTGTTGGGATCACTGCACATAATGCATGTGCTTGAAGTGGTCGTATTGAGGCACCTAACTAGGAGGAAAGGATTGAGAGAATCTATCTAGCCTACGTGCGATGAGCAGCCGATTCCTTGACTAACCATACACATCTTCCATGCATGACTACCACTGGGATTACCAAGTGTAGATCCTAGATACACCACTGGGTTATCAAGTAGTCACACGAGATGCTCGTAATCAAGTTGTAGTCATACCGCATGCGATGAGCAAACGATTCCTTGACTAACCGTACATCCTTAGATGCTCGTAATCAAGTCGTACTCATACCACATTCTAGGAAAGCAATAAATAGCAATTAAATAAAATCCTATTCCATGCATTGCAAGGTTTATCCAATCAAGTTCATCTTTATTTCCTTACACAACTTGTGTTCAGGTACAATGTTGCTTGAATAAAGATTCGTTTACTCTAGGACTCCTACTGCGGGCACATGGAAAATATTCTATCTCTGGAGTGATCAAACTGCCAGAGTTTTCCTACTTCTAAACTAGGATGAGAAATAAGGGGAGTGTTGCCTCTTATTTATATATTTGGTGGTGGACCGTGATATCGCGTATGCGACATTGCAGGGGAAGACACGATATCGCGTACGTGATGGTTTCCGATTCTAAGGATCGTACTCCACCTCCTGATGGTTTCCGATTCTAAGGATCGGTACCAACTCTCTGCTTCTTTGGTGAGTGTCCTTAGGAAAAACTTAAGTTTTGCCACTCATTTTCTATATTCTACAAGGCACAAGCATCGTGGAATGCCTGTAAATGATTTTGCAGATCAGAATTGTATCCCCCTTCAAATCTTGGGATATTGTTCATGTCTAATCATTTGATCCAACTATCTTTTAAATGCCTTGTGGGAATCCTAACTGCCTCTGTTATGTCAAGCATACTTCGGGTTGTGAGTAGGGGCTCATCATGGTCATCTCTTTCATGACGCTTGTGATGTCTGCGTTGTTCCCTACTCTCCCTATGTCCTTGCCCTTGTCCTCTCTCTCAACTTTCCCGTCGAGGTCTTTCATCCTTCTTACCTTTATCCTCACCTTTATGTTCATGATGGCTGTGCCCAGATGTGGAAGGAGAGGGTGAGTGATGGGATGAAGGAGAAGAAGAAGGGGAACCATCGCCATGATGATGTTTCTTGCCTTCTCTTCGGCTACTACGGCCCCGATTGTGGTGACGATCTAAGTGCTCATCCTTAGCATGAGTGGTTGTTCCCTCTGTGAATAGTTGGTGTTCACGGGTATCAGAACCATGGTTATTTATCATTGATCATAGATTCTGATACCCAACCTCCTCATCATTGTTAGGAGGGGGAACATCATTTGCTAAAGAACTCGTAATAAGGGGTTCCTCATCTCCTATTTCGCTAAGGACGTGCGGGACCTTGTTCTTCAACAATGCATGTTGACTCTCCTGCCGTAAGTCCCTCATATGTTGGGCATATGTGGGATAATAATCCCTCATGTCAAAATCTTCCACAACGTATTTAGCATATAGTTCTTGCATGCCAATCTGTGCCAAGGCATGGAAAAGCATGCGAGAGATTGATTGGTCTGGGGGTAACACGATGTTACCTTGCAAATCTCTCCATCGCAACTATTTATCTTGATGGAGAATAAAAGTAAAATTAGGGATATACTCATCGGGATGAGTATATTTCATCTTATATTGTTTAGGACTTAGCTGATTTTGGTTGTGTTTTTGTTGCCAACTGTCTCGTGTATGGTCCTTAGGTGGTGGGTTGCTCTTATGAGAAGAAGGCATTTTTATCGATGTGCTAATTCACCGTTATATAAATTTTTATCTTGATTAACCTGAAGAATCGTTAAGGCTCACAATGATGTGAATGATATCCTTATGTTCTATATGGCACACAAACACTTAGTCCTTGGCAACGGTGCCAATGATGAGTGGCGAGGTACCCCTACACTGAACCATACAAAACGAGCGTAGCATGCGCGATTCGGTCGAACTCTGCAGACTAAATGGCTACATGCCCCATGGAACACTTGGGGTTAATCATTCGTTGTCTTCCCAGACTTACTTGTAGTTGTCATGGTGTATGGTTAAGTAAGTCTGAGGTATGTGATTTTTATAGTTTTTAATGTGTTTCTCCTATGCTATTGAGGTGAAGGGTTGAGAAACTAACTAACTCTAACTAATGAACTAAGTCTAAATTAACTAGCGTCAGCATTCGTTCCCAGTTACTGTACACACCCTGAACCGATGCAACTATGGCTACCAAATGCTAATCGTTGCTGGGATCGTTGCGTGTAACGCACGTGCTCGAAGTGGTTGTACTAAGGCACCTAACTAGGAGGAAAGGGTTGAGAGAATCTATCTAGCCTACGTGCGATGAGTAGCCGATTTCTTGACTAACTGTACACATCTTCCGTGCACAACTACCACTAGGATTACCAAGTGTAGATCCTGGATATGCCACTGGGTTATCAAGTAGTCACACGAGATGCTCGTAATCAAGTTGTACTCATACCGCATGCAATGAGTAGCTGATTCCTTAACTAACCGTACACATCCTTAGATACTCGTAATCAAGTCATACTCATACCACATTCTAGGAAAGCAATAAATAGCAATTAAATAAAATCCTATTCCATGCACTGCAAAGTTTATCCAATCAAGTTTGTCTTTATTGTTGTACACAACTTGTGTTCAGGTACAATGTTGCTCGAATAAAGATCCATTCACTCTAGGGCTCCTACTGCGGGCACATGGAAAATATTCTATCTTTGGAGTGATCAAACTGCTAGAGTTTCCCTACTTCTAAACTAGGATGAGGAATAAGGGGAGTGTCACCTCTTATTTATAGATTTGGCAGCGACCACGATATCGCGTACGTGACATCGCAGGGGACAACGCGATATCGTGGCTCATGTGAATCGCGTCTCATTAGGTATCTCTTGTTTCATTACGTAGCCCATCAATGATATGGTACATTTTCCTTTCTTCAAAAAACCCATGGCCTGGATAGCTATTTAACAATGCATAATATCTTTCTAAGGCCATGTCCAAGGGTTCATGTTTTACTTGTTTCCATCCTTGGATTTGTTTCCTCAAGGCTAACACTCTTGCGTAGGTTTGATATTTTTTGTTAAAGACTTCTACCATTGTTGATCCACATCGTATTGAATTTGGTTCTAATGATCTATACTATACTTTTTCTTGGTCAACGAGTGTCATAGGAAAGAGCTTAAGTTTTTGTCAACCGTTATCAATGTTGTTCCATGTGTAAGAATCATAGAAGGCTTGTAAATGTTGTTGTAGATCTAAGTCATAGCCTCCTCAAAAAGTAGGGAAGTTGTTTAAATCGAGCCTGGGTAGTCGGCTGTCTTTACGATGCCTACGTGAGATTCAAATAGCCTCTTGTATTTGCATTAGGCTTGTAGTGGCCAGTAGGGGTTCATCGTCATTAAGTAAGTTATGTCTTTGTGTGTTTGAATGACGTTGTTTTCATTCTTGTTTATAAGAAACCCCAACTTCAGGTTGTATACTCCAATCTTCATCATCATATAGTTCGTTGGTTCTCCAATGAACTTCCTCACTAAGTGTGGTAGTATTATTATCTTGTAGGAGAGACATTGTGAAGTTGTGTGTGAATTAGATGTGAATTTTAATAATTATTTCTTCTTCCTAAGAGATATATCGTTAAATCCTTATATAGCGACCTTGTATGATATAACTAATCTAGATAACTAGCACCATTCCCAACANAGGGTAAGAGAATCTAATCTAGCCTAAGTGCGATGAGCAGCTGATTCCTTGATCATCTGTACACATCTTGGACCTCATGCATGACTACCACTGGGATTACCAAGAGCAGATCCTAGGTACTTCACTAGGATACCAAGTAGTCACACTTAAATGCTCGTAATCAAGTTGTACTCATTCCATGTTACTAGGAGATAAGGGTGAGAGAGAAAGAAGTAAATAATAATTAAATAAACAAAAAAATAAATAACAAAGTGAATGCTGCAATGATGAAGTAATCTTGATCTTTATTGCCGGTCATGTGTGCGTCCAAGTACGTCACACTCGAATAAAGAATGTTGTACAATTACATTCACCACACTGTGGGCAGACACAGGAAAAATAATCTAACTCTGGAGGGATCAAACTGCCAAAGTTTAGCTACAATCTAAATTCTAACTATGAAATAAGGGAGAGCTGCTTCTTATTTATAGACAGTGCGGCAGACTGCAATATCGCGTATGCGATATTGTAGGGAAGATGCGATATCGCGATGGACACGATATTGTAGCCCATGCGATATCGCGTCTCATCAATACCTATTGATAAGAATTTAAAATCAAGTTTAGTTCTCTTTCTAGTGACATCATCTTATATCATCCTATATTAGCACCATGTATCCAACTAACCAATATGTTAATACAACATGATTGCATAAGATAAATTGGAAAATTATCATTTGGTCCATTAGTAATAATTAATTAACATTGACTTTTAGTGTTATCATCCTTAACCATTGATTAGTAGAGCACCTTTAGGCATGGGTCATATGTATTTTTAGTTTCATAACCAATACTAGCCTCATCAACAATGCAAATTTATACATGGATCATGTCTTTTCAATCACATGATGAAATTACTCTAAGAAATCATGGGATTCTTGAAAGTATCCTACCTTCAAGCATGGGTGACATATCTTTCAAATGGTACTCCAACAATGAGTGCTTATGTATTAATTAATCAATTAATTATTATTTTCCATTTTTGGAGGACTACCTTCATGTACATGTAGCATGTCTTTCTAGTATCATAACAAGGTAATATTATTTTTATTGATTATTTGCTAAAGACAATAAAATATAAGTGTTACTATATTGGCATGAGATCTGTATAACACATGGTGAAAATTAAGAAATTAACAAGTTATCTTGATGTCAAACCATTATCCATCCCTTTTGTTCCTTCACCCTTTCTTTAAGGCCTATGTTTATGGGTTCAATTACCAGAAGAATCTCATTGTTTCCATGGTAATGATCTCTTAATACTAGAAATAGAGGATTAGATAATGTGATATCACTATATGTATAATTATTCCTTTAATGATTTGATAGCATAGAGTAAAATTTTTTTAAACAAAATGACATCTTGTATATTGTTGATGGATTTATTAATAGAAATAATGAGGATATGTACAGTCCACAAAGTAGATGATTTAAAGAGTGATATAATATATAGAAAATGAAAGATATCAAAGAATAGGAAAACATACTAAAAATTAAAATAATTTTAAATAATTGAAAAATATTAAATAATTGAAAGATATTGAGCAAGTAGAAATTTCACAAAAACTATAAAGAATATCAAGAAATTTTAAAACAAAAAGAATTAAAAATGATGGTTATAATGCCTAAGTAAGATGCTAAACTCCCTCACAAGTAAGATTTGACAAGGACATGTGAAAAATTAAATAGGTGATGGCCTTGGTGATCAATATTAAAAAAGTCTTGGCCTAATAAGATTCTCCAANGGAAAATTACCTACCTTGCTAATTTAGGTTGAGCTACATATACTAATAATAGCCTATAACTTGGACATAAATATCGATCTAGCCTAGAAGGAAATCCTAATGAACCTAACCTTGCTAGATGAAAATGTCTTAGTAGTCCTAATGTTTAATAAAGTTCACAAAAAGTATGTTAATTAGAGACATGACATCAAAATAAGATAACTTGATATAAAATCAAGGGACAAGATCCTTAGTTTACTCTAGATTTAATAATATTTTCTAATGCACAAGGTTCTAGATATTATGAGTAGGATCTTACATCATCCACTACTCATATAACTCTAGATCCATGTAGATTTATCATCTTAGTATTTTATAGAAGCTCCTTTTGATGANGCAAGGTAGGTAATTTTCCAAACACTTATTCATATGGTAAATACCCTATAGGAAGTTTCTATGTTTATCGATAAACCCATACAACATCATTTAGCTTGGTCCTCCAATCCTTCCTATATCAACTAACTATCTATGTAATAATTTTTCTAATCTCTCTAATTGTTAAAAGATCTTTTCCATTTACTTAGCAATGGTACGATGTGATTAGTTTTTGTTAAACCCCAAGATGTTGCATTATTTTCTTAAAAGTTAAAATGTAGCTCTTGTAAAATGCATTTTTTATCCAAAATCAATGTTCTTAGTACTCCAAATATATTCACCACATGTTACTAGAAGAATTTTGCAATTGTTATTAATGTACAATCTTAACTATAGCATTTTCTGCTCACTTCATACAATAGTCAACTACAATAATTATATATGGATTTCCATTTAACATAGGCATGATGGAACCCATAACGTTAATTCCCCAAATATCAAATGATTCTAATGACTATATCCATTATTGTCATCTTTCATATCTAGCTATCTCTCCATCTCTTTGGCATCTGTCATATGATTGTAAAAATTGGTATGCATTTCTAAAGATGGTAGGTGAAAATTACCTAACCATAAGAAGTTTTATGGTTGTGTGCTTTACTTCATAGTGATCCTTATATGGTCTACCATGTAAATTCTGCAATATCCTTTATTGATTTTCTTTAGAAACATACCATCAAATTAGATTACTAGCACAAATTTTATAAATATTATCATTAATTTCAACAATGTTTTTATCCTCATGAAAAAATATTGCTTCTTTTTCGTATCCCATTTAGTATGGATTTTCTAAGTCCTAAGATAGGTTAAATAATCCATTATCCATAATTTCTTCACTATAGGATCTACAATCCTCACTACCATTGTGAATAGTAGTTCATGTAGAAATTGATTAGACAAAGGTTTTTCATCATCTTGTTTTTTTCATTTAACTGAGATAAATGATCTACTACTACATTCTTAGTCTCTTTATAATCAATCATAGTAATGGCAAATTCCTATAAGATTACAAGCCATCATATGATACAAGGGCTTACTGCAAGCTTATTCATTAAAAGTCTTATGGTGTTGTAATCAATATGGATATAGATAGGATAGCCAAGCATGTAATGTTGGAACTTTTCCAATGCATAAACCACTATAATTAATTCCTTTTTATGGTTGTGTAGTTGATTTGTTCTCCTCCTATACTTTGTCTTGCATTGTGAATATTATATGATCTTTTCTAATGATATAATTATGCAAGCACAACATCCAATGCATAATTGGATGTATCTATTATTATAGTAGAATAACTAGTCTAATCTAGATCTTATAGGAATGGAGTCTCTACCAATTTCTACTTTAAGATTTCAAATGTCTTTTTATAATCATCTAACCAAAGAAACAATGCATCTTTCTTGGTTAGTTTTGCCAGTAATTTAGCAATCTTTAAGAAATTCATAATAAATATTAGATAGTACCTAGTATTGCCAACAAATGATCAAATATCTTTAACTATTTATGATATCTAAGTAATGCCCTATATGAATCTTGTTTTTTTAAAAAAATCCATCTTAATTCTTTTTTCTATAATTTTCTATCCTAAAATGATACCTTCCAATTGAGCTTTGAATTCATTTTAATGCATCATTTTAGCTCTTACTCTTAATGATTCAAGACATGTTTCAAGTTAGAACTATTTATGGAGAATTCATCCATAACTACTTCTACTCTATGAAAAATCTATTTTTAAAATATGTTGAGAACTAGTCTTTGGAATGTCACAAGAGCATTATAAAGACCAAATGACATTTGGCTATATGCATATATCCCCCAAGAACTTATAAAGGTGGTCTTTTTCTAGTCTTTTGATATTATGTGAATTAGGTTTTATCCACTATACCCATCTAGAAAACTATAGTACTTATGCCTCACAGTAGGATCTAGAATTTGATCTACAAATAGCAAAGGGAATTTGTCTTTTAAAATAGCCATATTTAATAGCCTGAATATACAAATCCCTCACTCTTCATCTTTCTTTGGAAAAATAATAAATGGAAATATCCATTCATTATCTACAATTGGATAGATGATTTCATCTTTTAGCAACTTCTTAAGCTCTTGCTTAACTACTTCTTTCATATTTAAATTTAGTATTCATCAAATTTGATGACATGTGATGAGCAACGAGGTATCCTTACACCCAACCATACAAATCACTAAGGTGTTTATGCATGATTTGCTCAAATTATGTGGACCTATAATTCTCTAGTGTACTAGTTCCTTTATCAAGTGAAATGGGCATTGAGAACATTCATTGTCTTTCCAATTACACTTGCGAAGCTCAAGTGTATGGTTTAAGTGTAACTGAGGTACATGATTTTTCTCATTTTTTGTTTTATAAGTTTAGTCACCTACAATAAGAATGAAAGGTAGAGTAATTTAATTCATTCACTACCTAGCTAGCCTAACACAAGTACTTGTTCCACTTTCCTGGATACATCCTAAACACATATAGCATTGCTAGGCTACCAATCGTTAAAATTTGCTAGGTTACCAAACACTATATGTATGCTCGAAGTTGTCATGCTTGTGTTTATTAACAACTAAAATTTAATTGCTTAATTTAAATGCATTAAAGTAAAGAGCATGAAAGTAAAGTGCATTAAAGGAAACATTAATCTATTCTCAGTGCCACAAGGATTATCGAAAGGGTTTGTGTTTATTCCCATCACACTGCTATGCTCAAGTACATTAATGCTCGAACATAGATTCATACACAATCAGACTCCTATTGTAGGCACTCAAAAAATATTCTAACTTTGGAGAAAACAAACTATAAGAGCTTCACTACTTTATGCAAAATCTATAAAAAACTCTCTTAAAATTGTGAGCCCAAGTGTTATATTTATAGGTCGACATATACCCTACGATATTAGATATCTAACATCATGTCCTGGGCTCCAACATTGCATCTTGGAATCCAACATTGGGTATCCGATGCCACATTTCTGATATTGGCTATTCAATATCGAAGTGTGTTAGAACATGACTTATCATACCCCCACAATTGAATGAAAACTTATCTTTGAGTGAAGAAAAGGAGGAACAAGTTCCTTACAAAATACTAAGAAGGTATGGGATTATTGACTGACATACAAATTGACTCAGATGGAACAAATAGACTCTGAGTGCCCAAGTGTATGGAGCTACAATCTTTTACAAAATTGGTTGTTCATGATATGAGATGTGAACACCCTAGGTAGAACTGATATCCACCCCTTTTTATGGATGAAGAGTAAGATAGAAGAGCCAATGATCATGAATGATCCTCATCGTGTGGTACTACCGCATCATCTTTGGTGAAGATAGTCCCACTTCTAGTCCATGATTCCCACTGCAATCATAATAGAATCATAAATTAGTATGCAATGTGTAACACATAGTTGTTAAATTCCTTGTCTCATTAGTGGTTACACTTAGCTAGATTGTGATTGTGGTAGATCACTTCCTTTAAGAGTGTTAGTGAGAAGGTTGAAAAATAGGGTAAAATAGATAATGTGGTCCATTATATTTGAAAAATTTCTATAGAAGAAAATATTTGAAGAGGGTGTAAGAATTTACAATAATAAAAAGGAAAGTTCAGTAACAAATGTTGTGAAGATGTGGACAACTGGATGTCATTTATGAGATAAACAAAAGGATTTGATTGTAAGAGTGTCTAAGGGTAAAGAAATTAACTAATCCCTCCAAAAGATATGCAAGTGGATCCTCCCCAAAGTAGGCATAAGCCTTTTACACCCTTGCATAACTTCAAGCCAAAGAATCCATGGGCTGCATGGATTATTAATGGTTACTGAAGGTTTAAGTACAAAAAATTGGAAGAAACTACCTAAGAATTTTGACACATTAAACTAGGACATCAAACAAGAACATGAAATTGGAAGTGAGGTGAGACATGGAAAGCATATATGAATGAAAGAGAGTGGACTGGAGTTTCTAATTAAGGTCACATGAAGTTCCTAATGAATTTTATAGTTAAATGACTTGATAAGATCCATCATTAGTCCAAAACAAAACCAACCTCATTTAGTGACTTCACATCACCATTCTAAGACCAGTCCATCCCCTTGAGACACAAGAGTGCATCCATAGAATAACCATCATTCCTTATTAAAGAAGAATAGAGAAGTAGGAAGTGAGGAAGGTCCTTAGTTAGAGGGGACTTTTGATGAGTGGTGAGGTACCCCTACACTCAACCATACGAATACGAGTGTTACACGTGCGATCTAGTCGAACTCCATAGATGGACTAGTTGTGGCATCTAGGCCGTTAGCCTTAGGTCGTAGTTCGTTGTCTTCCCACCTGGACTAGTATTAGCTTTGTCATGTATGGTTTAGTCTAGAGTGAGGTGTATGATGGGTTTCTAATCTAATGCTACTCTTGAAGGAAATGGAAAGTAATATTAACTAAGCTAGGAGAGAAGGGTGAGAGAGAATCTAATCTAGCCTAAGTGTGATGAGCATCCATTCCTTGATTATCTGTACACATCTTGGACTTCGTGCACAACTACCACTAGGATTACCAAGCACAGATCCTAGGTATGCTATTGGGTTACCAAGTAGTCACACTTAAATGCTTGTAATCAAGTCATACTCATTTTACGTTTTAATATGAGTTAAGGGTGAGAGAGATTAACTAGGAAAGTAGTAAATAACAATAATAATTAAATAATTAAACTAAGTGAATGCTGCAATGATGAAGTAATCTTGATCTTTATTTCCGGTCATGTGCGTGTCCAAGTACATCACACTGGAATAAAGGATGTCATACAATTACAATCACCACACTACAGGCATACACAAAGAGGAAAAGGGTTGAGAGAAAGAAATGAAAACACTACAAACTAACTAACTACTTGCTAATAATCTCCAGATCTATCTACCTCTTATTTATAGATGAGAAGATAGACTACGATATCGTGTATGCAATATCACGGCTAGGCTGCGATATCGCGTATGCAAGTGCGATATCATGGATGCGATATCACAGTTGTCAGCAAATTCATGACTCATCATACCCCCATGAATGAAACCCATGCTTGAGTTAAAGTGAGAATAAGCTTCATTGATTACATAATGGATAGGTATGGGATTATTAATTGGCTAGAATTGATTCATGCCGCAATGTGGAGTCAAAACAAAATTGAGACACAACACAAAAGAAAATCCTATGATTACAAAATTGGATGAAACTCATGTAGTTCCTAGTAGCAGTGGCTCCTCCATAGGTGTCCTTCCCTTGTATTATGCTCCAGGTCTTGGGATTTAATGGCGTTGAAGTATGGCCTGGAGTTTCTCCTCTTGTAAGGCCTTGAGTGCCTTGGCATGCGTGTAAGTTTACGCTTGTGCCATAGAGGCATCCTAGTCAACCTTCTCTTTTTCTTCTGCCATCCTTTTATTTTCTATCAACAATATATTAAGTTGCTTTATTTTGAAAGTGTCCAGCTAGTTGTGAGCAACCTTTAGCCCCGTATTCAAAAGATTTAATACTTCTGAAATGTCTTGAATAGAGAAATCAATAGTCACACCACAATTGTTAATGGTGGTGCCTTGTTCTCTGTTATGTCAGAATTGGTATGTATCCCCTTGGTACCAAGCACCGCTTTCAGGGAGGGTAGGCCATAAGGAAGACCCTTTGAGGTGATCCCTAACAGCCTCAGGAGAAAACTCTACAAAAGATTCAAAATTTAATTCCACAATCACTGCAGTGAATGTGGACCTTTCGTGGATAGCCTGAACACAAGCTTGGGGCAACGTGAGATGTTGTCCCTATTTAGGCACTACAGTAGCTCCTCCTTCTACCTGCCCCGAATGTACGGTACGAGGATCCTCTTGATGAATGCTAAATGATTGTTCCTCCTATTCTGTATGTTATCTAGCAGGGACTTATTCCTCACCTCTGCTAGGTCGTTTACTTCCACCTTGAGTAGGGCCTTCCTTTTGTCCATATTTCGGGGCCATCTTCAATCACACAGGGACAAGCATTAGTAAGATTGTTTTTGAAGTTAAGTTATACCTTACTGCTTTCCTTAATTAATTAATTTATTTTATCTTCATGTGATATTGCCCGAAAGATTGTAATAATGAGTCTGTTTTACTTAGGTGGTTTCCAATTTTAATTTCCCAGTGTACCTGAAGGGATTAAATGATTTTTCTGGCACAGTTATTCTAAATGTTATAGCTAATTACCCTAGATAATGTCCTTTGGGTGATGATAAATTATAAAAAATTTTGGCACTATTCGGTAGGTGTCCCTCCCCCACGACTAAGCTGAACACCCCAGGTTCAAGCAGGTTCAGACGGAATTAAAATCGGAGTACCAGCGAGCAAGATATAGGTAGAAAAGCAAGGGTATCACAATCACAAGTCGTAGAGAAAAATTTGAAAAAATCCCCTATGTAAATTGTGAAAAATGATGCTAAGTGTTGTGGGGGGTTGCCTATTTATAGGTTTATGGAATGTGATATCACATACGATACATTGCGTATGCGATATCACGTCGGTCGTGATATTGCGTACGTGATATCATGGCCTATCGATGTTCAGGCTCGAGGAAAAATACAAAATTTTGAATGTTTTTCCTGAAATCAAAAATGGAATTAGGACATGTGACACATGTTGAAGGGTTCTAGGGTAATTAGATGGTTTGGAAGGCACAAATAATGATCTGTGGGTTTTATCAATAAGGACCTTGGGTGGTAGAGAAAAAGGCTATGTGATGGTACATAGGAACTTTGATTCAGAGGGATAATAATAATAGGGAAAGAATGTTATGAAAAATAGGCTGGGAGAAAGAAATGGTGGGTGTGAGCTATGTCATAAGTGAAGATTACAAAAGATTACATAAGTGGATCCTCCCCAAAGAAGGTTTCAACCTATAATGCCCTTGTGTAACCACACTTAAAAGTGTCTATGGTCACTAGAAGGGTTAAATGTAATCCGCACTGATTCCACAAAACACACACATGTAACTATCACTGGAATGAGGTAAGAATTCTATGTTACACATGACATGAGCTACAATTACATGAACAGTGAGATGAGATGAAATATAGAAAGGGATTGTAGAGATTGGGACATGAGGTAACTGACCCAAGGCACAATGAATCTTGTGTGTAAAGCATGATTAACGTGTCATTAACCTATCGTTCCAAGATCAGGACCAAGTCCATTCCTCTAATCAGTGACATCGCATTGTTTCATCCCATGATGAGCAACTATGAGAGTACCATAACAATAAGGCCTACGATCACTTGGCATTTTATTCAAGGGAGGAGTGATTTTTGTTTTGTGGCACTTGCTTTTCTTTTTTCTCTTTTTTTTGAATACTAAATCTAGAGAAGCCACCAACCTTTAGGCATGGGTGCATGTCTTTCCAGTGGGAGCCCCTAGAATAACATTGGATTTTTGAGTGCCCTTTTTGATTACTTGTACTCCCATTTTTCATTAGATCTACAAGGATGTTAGTACAACCATGTTGCATAATATCTCCCACAGACGTCACCAAAGATAATCCACAAGTCCCCTTGATGTCACACCCTAATCATTCCCTCTTGGTCCATCCTTCTTCATTATGGGTACAATGAACACAAAATTAATTTTAAGTTCTAAAAATGTCAAGAATATCACTGTACCCTTGAACAAAACCTCTTATTTGCAGAGTGGATGAGTGGGTGTAATGGGTTTACTATCCAAATAATTGACCACTTGCAACTCGACAACATAGAACACACCTCAACCAATGATCCACATGAGTGTTTTATTCATAGACGAGATTACTTACAAAAGCGTAAAAATATAAAAATACAAAATGATAAAATGAGAAATTGAAAAATGAAAAATTGAAAAAAAAAGTTGTAAAACTAAATAAAATAAAAAATGGTTATTAATCTTTCTTGTTATTAAAATGGGGGATATCCCCCATGACTAATCGGTTGAGGATGGCAAGGATTAATAAATGGAAGATGAAGATCCTTGCATGTTGGAAGTATTGAAACTTGGTCATACTTACCCCATCGGGGTTCACACACTTAATCATAGTAAGCATAGTGGGGCAATTTATATGATATATTTTCCAGATAACGAGTTGACCCACTATGATATTTGGGACCGTTAGATGGTATGCAAAGATTAGGATGATGCCTTCCATGGCTATGTTCATTGGGCTGTATTGTTGTTGGAGTGTGATTTGGTGGTCCTGATGAGGTAACATGAGGTGTGGGGTTTGAAGATAATGGTGCACCATAGGGTTGGACTTGTGCTAAGTTGGAGGATGTAGTGGCCTTGGAATTCTGTTGTCCCTTCTTAGGGTCATTTCTAAAGAATGAATGCCTTAGATGTTGTTGAGGTCTCTCACTGCCATTGTCAATAGTAGCACAAGTAAGGTTAGGGGGTTTTTGCTATGGTGCAGACACCTTAGGAATAGTTGGCTATGATGTAGAAGGAGGGAAAGGATGAGAATGTTGAAAATTAGGAGAAGTGTGAGGTGCACAAGGTGGTGGTTGTGATGAGGACATGGGTTGATAGTACTGGGGAGAATAGTAATGCGGTGAGATAGAGTATGTTGACCTAGTTGGGAAAATAGGATGTTGAACAACATAAGTGTTTGGGTTCGGATGATACGAAGGATGTCTCTAGTTTAGGGGTGGTCTCCCCCACGACTGGGATTGTTGCCACTGTGATCGAACATAGTATCCTTATATGAACTCAGGATGTAACGTGCTTCCCCAATGCTCATATCAATGTAACAATATTGGGCATTAGCCCTTGGGGTGATTGTATAGGCATATGTTGCATTCATATGTATGATTGGTAGTTGAGCTCTTATTTTCCTTATCCCTTCTTTCCGATTGTCTAATGTTTTGTCTTGCTTCTTAGGTTGTGAAAACTCTATCTCCAATAATATCGATAAATTCTTCATACTTTTTATGTGTCCATTCCAACATCTTATCAATCTTTGCCTCAACTTCTTCTAGAGATTGTTATATTGGCAAAGATGATTCTTTCTCCTTATGATAGGTTGATTTCTTATTTTTATGATTATCGACCTTTGTTAAGTTGAGATTCTGATCCCGTTGATGTTTTTCAACACTCTCCCATCTAGCCATTTCTCCTTCTTCTTTTGCTACCCGCTTAATAAGCTCTTGGACTTGATGGGTTTGTAGTTCATATAGTTGACCTTGGGCATACATTCCTAAGGTCTCTCTTATTTCATTACATAGCCCATCAATGATATGGTACATTAGCCTTTCCTTGGAGAACCCATGGCTTTAACAGTGCATAATATCTTTCTAAGGCCATGTCCAAGGGTTCATGTTGTGCTTGTTTCCACTCTTGGATTTGTTTCCTCAAGGATGACACTCTTGCATAGGTTTGATATCTTTCATTAAACACTTCTACCATTGTTGGCCAGCATCATATTGAATTTCGTTTTAACTATCTATACCATACTTTTACTTGGCCAACGAGTGTCATAGGAAAGAGCTTGAGTTTTTGCCAACTGTTATCAATGTTTTTCCATGCACAAGCATCGTTGAAGGCTTGTAAATGTTGATGTGAATCTAAGTCATAGCCTCCTAAAAAATTGGGAAAGCTGTTTAAATTGAGCCTGGGTAGATGGCTCTCTTTACGATGCCTACATGAGATTCGAACAGCCTCTTGTATTTGCGTTAGGCTTGTAGTGGTCAGTAGGGGTTCATCGTCATTAGGTAAGTTATGCTTTCATGCATTAGGATGACATTGCTTTTGTTTATGTTTATAAGAAACGCCCACCTCAGGTTGTGTACTCCAATCTTCATTGTCATATAGTTCGTTGGTTCTCCAATGAACTTCCTCACTAGATGTGGCATTATTATAGTCTTGTAGGAGGGCCATGGTTGTGAAATTGTTTGTGAATTTGTATGTGAATTTTTATAATTATTTCTTTCTAAAAGATATATCATTCATTCCTATACAACAACCTTGTATGATATAACTAATCTAGATAACTAGCACCATCCCTCGTAACAACACCAATGATGAGTGGTGAGGTACCCCTACACTCAACCATATGAATACGAGCGTTACATGTGCAATCCGATCAAACTCCGCATACAAACTAGTTGTGGCATCTAGACAGTTAGCCTTAGGTTGTAGTTCACTGTCTTCCCACCTAGACTAGTATTAGCTTTTTCACATATGGTTTAGTCTAGAGTGAGGTGTATGATGGGTTTCTAATCTAATGCTACTCTTGAAGGCAATGGAAAGTAATATTAACCAAGCTAGGAGACAAGGGTGAGAGAGAATCTAATCAAGCCTAAGTGCGATGAGCATCTGTTCCTTGATTATCCGTACACATCTTGGACTTCATGCACGACTACCACTGGGATTACCAAGCGTAGATCCTGGGTACACTACTGGGTTATCAAGTAGTCACACTTAAATGCTCGTAATCAAGTCGTACTCATTCCGTGTTTTAACATGAGTTAAGGGTGAGAGAGATTAACTAGGAAAGTAGTAAATAATAATAAAAATTAAATAATTAAACTAAGTGAATGCTGCAATGATGAAGTAATCTCGATCTTTATTGCTAGTCATGTGCATGTCCAAGTACATCACACTCGAATAAAGGATGCCGTACAATTACAATCACGACACTGCGGGCATACACGGAGAGGAAAAGGGTTGAGAGAAAGAAATAAAAACACTACAAACTAATTGACTACTTTCTAATAATCTCTGAATCTGTCTACCTCTTATTTATAGATGAGGAGACATGTTGCAATATCGTGTACGTGGGTGTGATATCATGGGTGTGATATCATGGCTATCAGTGAATTCATGACTCATCAACCTTCAAGCATGAGTAATATGTCATACTAGTTCCATAACTAGTGCTTGTAGCCTATTTATTTTATCTAAGGGGTGTGCTTTGAATTTTCATTGTTTTTTTAAATAGGAACCACACCATGTAAAGACATATACATTTATTTTATCTAAGAGATGTGCTTTGAATTCCCATTGGTTTTTTTCGATGAGACCACATCATGCAAAGACACATGCATTTATTTTGTCTAAGAGGTATGCTTTGAATTCCCATTGATTTTTATCGATGAGAACCACACCATGTAAAGATGTATGCATTTATTTTGTCTAAGGGGTGTGCTTTGAATTTTCATCAGTTTTTATTTTGATGAGAACCACACCATGCAAAGATATATTCAACTTCCTTTTATTGGTCAACATGAAATGGTGAGAAATCTATGAAAACACACATGCACCTAGGTGAACAAAAAGGCACAAAGAATATTGAATCCCTTTAAAGTCACATCCTATTCAAACCTTTGAATGCTTTCCAATTCTAGAAACTACCAAAGTCACAAATTTGTTAACATTTTATTAATGAAAAAGGGACTACACATTTCCAAAATAAGGAAAACCAAAGAGTTTGTAGATGGGTGGATGTTGTGGACTCATTGCCTATTACATGAAAAAGAAACCATGTCCTAATCATCCATAACAAAATTCAAATCCAGAATCTAGACACCAACAATCAAATAATAAAATAGTACATACCACCATCAAGCAATGCATTAGCACTATACTTGGCATTTATTAACAAAATGTTAGAAGATCACACCAAAATAAAATAAAATAAAATATAAAAGAGAGTGTAAAATATTTAAGAA
>MNCI01032178.1:314259-336242 GCA_015680685.1 Gnetum montanum | reverse complement strand
CAGAATCAAGATTATTTTGCGAATAGATTAAAGGTAATTGTGTAGCAGAGTTCATTCTTGTGATCCTATAAATAGCTTGTCTACAAAATGATGAGCCAACTTCATCATTACCACGTAGAACATATATGTATAGAAGATAATAATATAGTAGATAACGTAGCAAAAGTAGCTTCATCATTAGATGTGAAAAAGATTGAAGGTTATGAAGGAACAATGATTAAGAAAGAACATCAATCATTAGCACCAAATAACATAAGAAATTTACAAGTATTTGAAGATGATGATCAATTGCTTAGATTCTTGAGAAATGAACAAGAATTTGAAGGTTAAATCACACTTGAAGCAACATCAAGGGTTAAGACAAATTTTGTTCCCAAAAAGGTGATTCATTATGAACATGAGTTTAACACAAATTTTCTTACCAGAGAAGATAAACAAAATTTAGATGGTCAAACTTATGAAGTAGTGAGTTTTGGATCTACTAAGTTATCAATGATGTTAAATGTCATAAAGGAAAAGGACTAAATTTTCAAGAAAACTTTATTATTACTCTTGAAAATTAATTTGAAAAATTTTTCTTGGTCTTATGAAAATCTTAAACATTTTTGACAAGATGTGATGACACATAAAATTCCTTTAATAAATGGTTGTAAGATAGTTAAACAAAAACAAAGGAAATTTAATCCATTGTTTAAGTCAGCTATGGAAGTTGAGATTAAGAAGTTATTACAAGTCCAATCATATATTCTATCCAATATTCAACATGGCTTTCTAACCTTATTCTAGTAAGGAAGAAGAATGACAATATTAGGATTTGTGTAGATTTTTGAATTAGATAAAGATAAATACCCACTTCCTAGAATTGATGAAATGTTGATCAAAGTATTAGGTTGTTAAGCATATTATTTCCTAGATGGTTTCTCAAGCTATAATCAAATCATGGTAGAGAAGGATGATAGATATAAAACAACATTTATTACCATGTTGGGAACTTTTGCTTACCAAAGGATGCCATTTGGATTGTCAAATGCTAAAGCNCATATGCTAAAGAAATATGTTCTAGTAGAGAAAACATTAGAATTAGAGGGAGCACTAGTAGAAATTAAGAAGACTATTCAATAAGGTCCATACTTGGTAAAACCAAAATTGAAAGAAGACTTTTTGGTTATATGATTTCACTTCAAATGATTTGGTTGTTGTTGTTTTAACTCAAAAAGATGAAGGTCAAGATCAACTGGTTGGATTTTTTGGATATCAGTTGAAAGGTTCAGAGCTGACTTATGCTAACTTAGAGAAATAAGCATTTGTAGTTTTTAAGGTACTTCTATATTTCAAGTATTACTTGGAAAACTCATTAGTTCATATTATGCTAATAGAGTCTCCAGTTAACCAATTTTTAGCCCAGAATGAAATTGGATTGAAAAGAGAAAAGTGGCTCATAAAGCTTCAAGGTTTCAAATTTTCATTAGAAATATGCAAAACCATTAAAGAAATGGGATTAGCTAAGTTAATGGCTAGACAAGATAAAGTATGTATGCTTAATACTTATGAAGAAAATTGGTATGATGAGATTCTAGAATTCTTTGATACATGAAACGTTCCTAATAACCTAACTATAAGTTAGAAGAGAGCTTTCTTTAACAAGGTAAATAAATCTATAGTCAAGGATGGAATATTATATAGAAATGATTTTAGAGGGGTTTTATTGGAATGTGTTCATAATGATCAAATTTGTCTTATCTTAGAACAATTCCATGATCATTCCAATTTGTTTTATGAATCTCCTAAGTCTACAATGCAACATATACTTTGTTATGATTTTTATTGGCCTAGTATGTATCAGGATATTAGTTTAAAAATTTAAATATGTTACAAATGTCAAATTCATAGACCAAAGATTAAAAGGACTAGAGCTTCTTTAAAATTAGTAATTATACATAAACCATTTCAACAATGGGGCTTAGATCTCATTGGTACAATTACACCATCAAAAGTAGGACATAAATTTATTCTTATAGCAACTGATTACTTTACCAAATGGTCTAAAGCAAAGGCTCTAAGAAAATTTTCAGTGTTAGATGTGATTAAGTTCTTGGAAGATTAGGTCTTGAGTCATTTTAGTTTACCCAAAGTGTTTGTATTTGATAATGGATCTAATTTTTAATCTGAAGAATTTATAACATGGGCATCGAAAAAATCCATCTTCCTATTTTCTTCTTCAAATTATTATCCTCAAGGAAATGACTTAGCTAAATCTACAAATAAAAAACTTATTTTCTACATTAAGAGATCAATGGATGGGAATCCAAGAAATTGGATTGATTACTTGTAATTTGCATTTCAAACTGATTGTATTAGATTTAAGAAGGATATTGGAACTTTAGCTTATAACTTAGTCTATGAGTTTCCTGCAAGAATTACAAATAGAATTATAAATTCATCATTAGATTTTGTGCAAAAATATAGCAAGAAAATTGATAAAATAGAAGTTTCATGACCTTGCTCATCAAAAGAGAAGCCAAAAAGGATAGAGCTAAAGATAGTTTACTAAAGAATGCTTCTAAAGTCAAAAGATGGCTTAATAGAAAGCCTTTGAAAAGAACTTTTAAGGTTGGTGATTTCATATTATTATGGAATATGAAGAAGTTAAATAAGTTTTCAGCCATATGGAATGGTCCATTTCAAATCAAGAAACGATTATCTGGAGATACATACAAGTTATCGATGCTTGATGGGATAAAGTTGCTATTTCCATATAAGGTTTTGCATATAAAACATTATTTTGGACAACTACCCGTAATTTGAGTCTATATGTATAAATAAATAAATATATATGTATATAGTATAATACTATATATATGTAGGTAACTATAATAATATTTAGTATACATAGTAATAAATAATGAACCTTTAGTGTTAATATATATATAAGTAACATACATATAGCCTTATATAATGTTTAATCATAACATATATATCCTATACATGTGTTTAGTTAAGTCTATATAGTATTATTAAAACATGGATAAGTTAGAGTACTAGTTGAAATAATATTTAATTTAAAGCATTAGTTAAATTATTTAATTTATATTATCTTAAATGATCATTACTTGTCATATGTGTAAGTAGGAGTGATGGTTAGAAAACTACTTAGTAGTGAGTTAATTTTAACAACCAAATAGTGGAATTCAAATTTGCCTACTATATAATGATGAATGATAATTAATTTGGGCCAAGTGACATAATTGGTTAGTGAAATTGGTGGGAATTTCAAATTTTCTTTACATTATAAAACGAGAGGTAGATTGTTTAGAATTGCATCATTTCTTAATTCAAGGCTTAAGTGGAGAAAGCAAGTGAAGTGTGTGAGTGTGAGAAAGAAGATGATTCTTGGAGACAGGGCAATGAAAAGGCCATTTATCTCATATGTTATGGGATGTTGTCCAAAACATGTGTTGAGAGCCTATTGTAAGGTCACTGCCCATGGAGCATCAAGTGAAAGCCAATTCCTACTTTGGCTTTCAAATGAGTTTAGATTTCTCACTAGTGGACTTTCCATACATTCCAATGTTTTGGGTAGCTTCTATGAATGTGATACTCAAGTTGAAAATCAAGAAGAATCTAACCAAGATGATCCTTGGGTAGAGGCTTTTGTTTCCCAAGACATAAAAGCTCCTAATTAGCAAGAACCACAACAGCTAATGAGATGAATGCAAAGGAGACAAAAATAGTTTTTGAAAACAAGGTTGAAGAGAATCAAGTTGAGGCTTCAACTAGGCAAGAAGAGAAAAGGAGAGCATTCATCACAATGGAGATAACTTATGAGAGGACTCTCAATATGAGAATCCCTAAGAGAGTTACTCTAACTATTCTCTTTCCACCCACAGAATAGTTTGTGTAAAAAATTTGTCTATACACATGGTTTATTTTTAATGAAAACTTTAAGTTTCCTAAATTTTATTAGGAATGATGTTTTTTTTTTCATCAAATGTTAAGTTTGTTGAAAGTTTTCATTAAAAAGGTTTCTTTTTCTATGTAAAAAGAAAGGTTTTCAATAAAGTCTATATTTTTCAACAAAGTGTGAAACGCTGGGGTTGGTAAGAAATGTTGTCACATTTGACCATTTGATGGAGTAGATGTCAAAAAAGGATTTCACTTCTTATCAGTATGGTCTACTTGAAATTTTAAGAAAAATTTTACAATAGTAATAATAAAAAATAATGATAGAAAAGAGATGCAATGGGTTTTGAATCCCATTCTTGATGATGATAGGTTTTCTAGGATGGGGGCTGTCAAAAAGATCAAGTGCCATATTACAAACTCTGCCAAAATCAAGTGAATTATTTATTGAATATGACACCCTAAGGTTTGGAAGCATTTAAATATATTGATGTTCCTAAGCAAGCTATTTCTCATGTTATCATCATAGAACAAAGAATATTTCATCTGACATTAGGAAATCTAGTTTTCCTCATGAAACTTAGGAATGATGCAAATTATAATAGGGGCATGATCAAGGAATCTTGTTTTATTTGCAAACCTAATCTACTTGGTGGAGGCCTTTGGACTCTATAATCTTGAATGCAAAATATCTGTAAACAAGGATGTTTTCTACTTAAATGTTAAGTATGAACATTTTTCAAAAAGATATTACTCCTCTTCTTTTTTACATCAAGAATTGGCAATAACGAGACATGTGAGCTCAAGGATATGCAATACCCATCTTTCCTAAAAATGAAAGAATAAATGAATGCTCAGGAAATGTTTGCACAATGGAAATAGTATAATCTCAAAGATTTTACATACAAACACTACAAAATGATCCATAAATAAAAAAATAAATATGAATTAGGCCATATTAAAAAATAAAAAAAACATACTAGTAGCCTGGTTGTTGAGAAGAGCATGGTTTATCCAATAAAATTTTTGATGGCTTTATAACACAATACATTTAGGCATTTCTTCAAACAAATGCCATGCTTCAAAACCCATACCATAGAATTCAAAGGAGGATGCCATTGCAACTTGCAACTCTTTAGTCGTGACACTGAGGAGTTCATCAGATTGGAATGTAAGCAAAGTTGGTGCTGCCTAGAAGAATTGATAGAAGAATAGGTGTTGAAGCGATAAAGATGTGTGTTGTATGGGCCCTCAGATGGTAGCACCAGATTGTCCATCTCTATCTATAGCCCCTATTGCCAGAGTTCTATAGGAGTATGAACTAAGAATTCACATCACCAATCTAAGGCTAGTAGTCAAAGTCATTCAATCACACAAGACCTAAAATTGATTCCATTTTAAGAGCTAGATGTTGTTAGAAACCCTCATCTACTTGCATTGTCTATGTTCTCTAAGACACCGATGCTTGCAATTTTGGCAGAACTATTGCTAAAAATAGAAATGATGGTGGCCCTCGCAAATCACCATAAAGACTTGTAGGTGCTCTTCCCACTTTTCTTCAAAGAGGTGTTGTGATCAAGGTTTTCTTAGATATACTAAGCATTGATAAGACACAATTTGAGTTATGTAGATAGGCTAAGGTAGATAGAGGTGGTTATTCCTATAGGCAAGATTGACAATGGACATGTGGTTGCTATGAAACCCACACTAAACATAAGGTTTCTGGCTAGAATTTCAATTTCATGATGGGGTATTTTATGTTCTAAGGATTTCAACATTTAAAATTATCTTTAAAAAGTATATTGCACCTTGATTAAATTATTTTTTTTCATTCTAAGAAGAAGGAAAAAGAAAGGTAGTTATAACTATTGAAATAGACACATGCCAACCATGGCATATATTTCTCAAAAATATTTCAACTTTCTAGGGTGGTTATGAATTAATCCCCCTAGATATTTGTAATAACGTATAACCTTTCTTGATGTTTGTAACCACCCCAAGCTACTATAAAAAGAGCTTGATGGTAAAAAATGAAAAGAGGAAGAATTGGAAAAAAACATTTGAAGAATTCTTGTAAGATGGCCTACTAAAGACATCAATTCGGCTGCTTTGTTTTAATCTTGTGAGTTAATTTCTTCCAATTTTGTTTTAGTTTCTTAGCTAATGGTTTAGATAGTACCATGCTTGGCATTTAATTTTGGTATTTGTTCTAGATTGTTCATATAGCTCTGTACAGTGCAGTAGTAAACTCCTATTAAGACTTTCCATAGAAGAGCTCATGTTGTTGGAAGCCTCAAAGAAATTTAGTAGTAATGTTTATTATTGCACAATATTAAGACATCTATTAAGATTGGTATAAAAGATCCTCTACAATTGATAAGCCAATTGAGCAACTTAATAGTAATTGTCTTATTTCTTTTGAGCCTTGAGGGTTTAGAAATTCCTTGGTGTTTTGATGTGATTAAAGTAGCTTCATTTTTTAAAGTGTATTACCTTGGTATTTCAATCAAGAAACTATCAAATATTTTGAGAGCTCTATTGAATGTAATCTATGACATCAATTAACTAGCCAAAATAGAGACTTATATGTTGTTGTTTACACAACAATTTTTGGTAGTATAATAAGATTGTCTTTATGAAATTTCTTGTTAAGCTTATAAATTTTGTTCAATTTGTAGTTATTGAATTAGTAATAGCTTTAATATGAAGTGTTTCCTTGTATCAATTTATCTTGCTTAAATATTTGAGATTTCACAAAAATCTACTTTCTTTTCTTTCTCTTTCTATGTCCATTGAATCTTGCTCTATTTCTAGTTTTCTTGTGAAAACTTCTCTCTGGGGGAAATTAGGAGTAGATTGGTAGAATTGTGCTTAAATTTTTTTGTAAAATTTTATTTGTTACAAGTAGGTATTATAGGGACCATGTAGACTAAATGATTGGACAAAATATGAATCTTCAACAACTCATAGTATTTAACAAAGTTAGCTATATCTCTTTTATGATAGCCAATTACAATTTCATATGCAACCCAACCATTCCAATATTTGCAATAGCAAACACATACTCACGATTAGTTCATTTCATAACTACTAAGTTTATTTGGAGGTATCTAGGCCTTAGTGTTGCTAGAGACCAACAAGCACCTAAACCCTATTTGAAGAATACCTTCAATCCTGTAACTTCCCAAGGTCATGAGACTATGAGGCCACCCCATGTTGGTGGTCCCAAATGGTCACCAATGACTAGGAGATTCATCTTTTAAGGTTCCTTGGCCTTTGGAGCTTGTCCTTCCATTACCAAGGTTCTCCAAGGTTAATTGTAACCATTGGTGATATGTATGCTTCTCAAAGAAAGGAGAAGAATCTGTATATTGAGAGTGGCTAGAAAAAACCTCACCCTCTTTATATGACTATAGAAATAATGGCATTGGGATTTGTTTTTCTTTTGGAGGATTCATAGTAGGCCTCCATATGTTTATCTTTTTGGAGCTATGCTTTTGTAAGATGGTAGTCCCTAGATACTTTCATACTCATGCCCAACTTTTTCAATATCCAATCTCATGAGTTGGATCATGAGCTTGGTAGGAATGGATCTATTAGGAGGTAACATAATGTTCCCATCCATATCTCTCCAGCATAACTACTCATTCTAATGAAGAATAAATATGAAGTCTAGATAATAGAGATCTAGATGGGTGTAGATAACTTTCAACTATTAAGGCTTCTCACCAGTAATTCTCTGCGTCCTATCCTAATGCCTTTCTTGTTGCCTGTTGGACTTGTTCCCATGTAGTGGAGACTCATTCTTATGAGAAAAATCCATTTCAGTAATTTATCTTAACTGTACTTTAGAATAATGTTATTATTATTATTATTATTATTATTATGGATGAGAGATATTTCATTAAATTCTCCCCCAATGCTTGTATGTGAATTTACTAGTTAATATTTAGTGTAATTAGCTAAACTATGTTCCCTAGCAATGATGCCAATGATGAATAGAAGTATCTCCTACACCCAATCATACAAATCATAAGCTTTCACTAACAATCTAATAAAATTTCATAGACTTGGTTACCTAAGTAGTGAATCATGTAGTTGCAATGTCATTTTCTTCTTAAGCCAAACTTGTGTTTTATTTATACGCATGGTTAAGTATGGTTAAGGCATAAGATGTATTTTTTTGTAATTAGCTTTTAATATATTCTTCTCCTAATGGCTAGATGATTAAGTAAAGGTTGAATAAGTAATCATCTAACTAATTAACTAGTTCATTAACTAACTATCCTAATATCGAGCATCCATTTGTACACATATCAAACTAGTATTAACACTACTAGGTTATGAAATGTCTTACTAGGTGTATCAAATATTCACTACTAGGATTACCAAGCATTGATACTTTATGCTTGAATTGGTTGTACTCACGTATTTATGATTAATTATATTAACTATTAAAGAGCATAAATGTAGAGTGCATGGAAAGTAAAATGATAAACTAAAATAGTAAACTAACCTAAGCGCTGCAATGGATGTAGGAAATCTCAATTTTATTAACATTCAAGCCAATGTGTTCAAGTACATAGGTACTCGAATAAAATGTCATACAATCTCATAAATCCATATTATAGGCACTTGAATAAGATGTCGTATAATCTCATAAATCTATACTATAGGCACTCAGAGGGAAAATAGTCAATCTCTAAAAGAAGAAAACTGTAAGGGTTTAGATAAGATTACAATTGAAAGGTATCATAAATGTAAGAAATGCACACATTTATATATAGGTAGTGACTATGTCAATGTCAATGTATCTAGGTCAATGCATCCTACCATGCATAAATAGGGATACATTGATGGGAATGTGTCGACACAACCTATCTCATTAATGTTTCATCACTTTTATATTGAAATTTCCTCTAAATTCAAAATTTCATGGTCAATTTTTGGAACCATATGTTTTTAAATATTATGATGCATTTGCAATATCCTACAAACTAGACCTTTGATTTTAGTTGTTGAAAAATCTATGAGCTTCCGCAGTTGAGGTCATTTATCATGGGGGCTAAGGATGTAATTTTTGAAATTTTTCAAACACCTCATTTTTGAACATTATGATAACTAATAGTAAAAACAATCAAAATGACTTGAATAAATTAATTATTTTACTTACCTTAGAGCCTTGGAGAACATTATTATGAAATCATCATAAGTCTAAATGCTAAATTTTTCTTTAATCTTGAGCTAAGGATCCAAAAAGGGTTAATCATTGAGGAAAAATTTCCAGAACTAGCATTGATACTTTGGTGATTGTAGATGATGTCAAAAGGATTTCCTAGGGTTGAAGGTCTTTTGTAAGGAAAGGAAAAAGAGGCTAAGAGAAGGATAAATGAGAATATGCCCATGGAAAAATAGCATATATATGAATTAAAGCTCAAACATCACATGTTTTCTTGCTAGAAACCCATGGGATAATAAGAAGTGTCAATCAATCATTCAAAAATTTTACATAAAAAAGGGAAGCACCAACATAATAATAAAGTTTGGAAAAACTACCATTGCTAGCAACGTTATAAAGATTCATCATTAGTGGATTTTTGGAAGACTTCTACAATTTTGTAAAATTTGATATTTATCCAATATTTTTTTCATTTTGTAATACATCCACTCAAATAAAAGTTTATGACACCTTTCAGTTGTAATCTTACAAGGGTTGTAATCTAAATCCTTATTAAAGATTACAATTGAAAGGTGTCATAAATGTATAGCCAAATCTTGTAGTTTTCTTTCATAATCTTAGCAAATAGTTAGTGAGTACCCACATCATAGATTTGAGTCAATTCTATAGCATCTTATTTGAGTGGCATTGTACCTAGAAAAATTCCATAAACGATAATAAGATCAAGATTGATTCATATTCATTGCAGTACTTTAACTTCGAATATATTTCATTTCAATGTAATTTACTTTTTATGTACTTAGTTAATATTTACATTTTCATGCATATTAATCAATTAGTAGAATGAGTGTAACTTTAAGTGTAAACATGTATTCTCTAAGTAATCCCAATAGCGTTATTACTTGATTCACCTAGTAGCATAACACTTGGTAATCCAAGAAGTGGGTATGTGAGTTTAGGATCTATATAGCAAGCTGTGAACAAATACTCATCACCCTTAGGATAGTTTTAGATTTAATTTTATCATTAATTAGTTTAAATAATTAATTTTTATCTTATTATTTAGTTAGTTTAAGGTCCCAATAATATCAATAATCATATGGTCCACTTTTAACTAAGCCATATGTGATAAAGATATCACTAGTCTAAGTGAGAAGACAACAACTTATGATCAATGCTTAAAAATCTATATACCACATTAGTTTCATCCATGGAATTTGACTAGATTGTATGAATTCTTATGATTCATATGGTTAGGTGTAGAGAATACCTACTGCTCATCAACAATAAAGATTCATATAAAGCTGAAGATGATTATGATTTGTTATGCACATGTCAAGTAAAAATAGGCTATTTATTAAAAGAAAATAGATATAATCCCTAAGATTCATATATGTTTTGAATTGACATGAAAAAGAAAAATTTCTATGATTTATAATTTGTTAAAGCAAGTATTAATAATGGTTAATAGATATGTTTGCTAATGTAAAGATGAATGATTGTTAACAAATGTTTCTAAGAATGTTTAAATTCTTGTGTATTTGATATTTCAAATCTAAAAAAGGTAAAATTGAAGAACTTATGAAGTGATGAGTTGTAATTAGATAAGCTATGTTGGTGGGCATGCATCGATGCAACCCCATCGATGTATTCCCATTGACACATAGTTAGATGCATCGATGCTAATGCAAGTAGGGCCAATATAAATGTAGGCAAAAATTGCATTTATGAAATCTTAGATTCATAGCATAGTAAAGCCCTTGTAGTTTTATTCCAAAAAAGTTAGAATATTTTTCCTTTGAGTGCTCATAGTGTGAATTGAAGAGATTGTACAATGCTTTATTTGAATGTCATGTACTTGAATGCATTGGTATGAATGATAATAAAGTCAAGATTCCTTATATTCATTGCACCACTTGGATTAGTTTACTCTTTCCTATTTGTAATTTACTTTCAATGCAATTTACATTCATGGTTTTAATTAACTAATATAATTAATCGTAAATTCATAATTATGATCACTTCAAGCATGATGCATTGTGCTTGGTAATCTAAGTAATGGATATTGGTACACCCAGTAATAGTTACTTGATAACCTAATAGCATTGATACTACTTTGGGATGTGTATGGTAAGTGGGAATAGTTACTTTATGTTAGGATAGTTAGTTACTAGATTAGTTAAGTAGTTGGATAATTAATTATTAATATGTCATTTAACCATCTAACCATTACAATAAGAAAAATATATAAAAATACTTAAAAAATAAACATCATAAGCCTTAACTCACATTTAACCATACATATAGATAACACAGGTATGAGTTAGAAAGACAATGATCATACAACCCCTTACTCCATAGTTTAAAACTATAAGCAAACTTAGGAACTAACCACAAAATTTGACTGGATCACTAGTGAGCGCTTATGATTCGTATGGTTGGGTGTAGTAAATATACGCTACTCATCATTGGCATCGTTAATGAGGATTGTAGTTATCTAAGTATACTAATTAGTAGTAGATTATAAAGTTATATAAAGACATTATAAAAATAATACAACAATGACTAACTATCATCCAATAAGGAAAATAATTAAAGAAATAAAATATCAAAGGCATTCTATTTTTTATATATAACTAATATGGATTCTTCGTACAAGGATAAATCTCCACCACACACCAGAGAATCCAATCAACAATAAGGGGGGACCAAAGAAGCCCTCCAATAACTTAGAGTTATCTATGCTCATCTAGATTCTTATAATCTAGATTTCACTTTCATCCTACATCAAGATGAATAGATGCACTAGAGGAACATGGAAGGCAACATTATGTTACGCTTTGACTAATCTATTCCTACTATGCTAATGATCAATCTCATCAGAATGGGAATTGCTAAGCTCAACTTAGAATATGAGGTCCAAGATCACACTTATAGGGACTATCACCCTACATATGCCTAGCATAAGAAAGATCAACACATGGAAGGATGTTATGAGACCTATATTGGCAAGAGGATCCCATTGCAATTATTTTTTCAACGACACAAAGATGACAAGGATTTCTTTTCTGGACAATCCTAAGATATAAATTCTCCTTTTTTCTTCAATGAATAAATCATTTACCAATGGTTATAGTCAACTTTGAAAAATATTGGTGATAAAAATACAAGGTCTCAAGACCAAGGAGTCTCAAAGGATAGAAATCCTAGCCATTTTTCTAAGGGTAAGGAGAAAGATTAAGAGAAAGACAAAGAAAAGAAAACGAATCAGGGTAGAGACTGAAGGAGATAGACTAGCAAGCATGGCTCTTCTAGTTCTCATTATTCACCCTCTACATCCTCTTTGTCATCAAACTCTAACAAGAGCAGCCAAGGCCAAGACAAAAGGAGGAATATTCAAGATTGGGATGGAGAAGAATGATAGAATAGAGATGAACAAAGATCCTGTTAAGATGATCAAGATTGGATGTAGAGATAATCATAGGAGGAAGAAGAGTGTTATCATAAGTGAAGGCATAATAGAAATTATCATAGGCTTCATGACAATGATAGGGGCCATCATGATTGACATGACTATGATGAGCCTTTGTTAGCTATCAGGAACATGCTTAATATTTTAGAGGTAGTGAGAATTCCTACAAGGAATTAGAAAAATAGCAGGATGAAAAGGTTTGATATGTATAATATTCCTAAGTTTGAAGGAGGATATAATGTAGATCCTCAAAATCATCTCAAGGTCTTTCATATGCCTATTCCTTACAAATAGTAGCCTAAGCATATGATTTTTACTACCATTGCCCTGGGTGCTATGTGGCCTTCTCATAGTCCCTTGTGAACTTGATCGACGATCATTCACACTTCACTACTACTAACGTAAGTTAATAGTATTCCATCATAGGATCTGTGATACAAGGTGCTATCACCTACAAGGATGTACTACCGTAATTTCTTTCGTACTACATCTTTTTGGGTAGAGGTTAGATTTTGCAGAGGCTCATCCTGTTGGAGGTACATCTTAATGTCCTCATACCACTATTGGGTGTGAGCTATGTTTGTCTCATCTATGGATGCAATGCTTGTTGTTTGAGTGATAGTTTCAATGCAATCCACTATTGAAGTAGGCAAGGAGGAAAACATGTTGGATGCTATGCTTAGGGCTAAAGTGGCTAATGCATCAGTAATGACGTTTTTGTTATGGAGAATGTGTTAGACATCCACAGTTTCCAATTGTTTGAGCAAGTGTTTTGCCAAATCACAGTATGATTGTAAATGTTATGCTTTGCAAGCATAAACCTCTATGACTTGGTTGACAACAAGCTGTGAATCACCTCATATTACTATGTTTTGGATTCCTAAATCACAAGATTCTAAAACACCTC
Organism: Gnetum montanum; assembly: GCA_015680685.1. Taxonomy (NCBI): domain Eukaryota; kingdom Viridiplantae; phylum Streptophyta; class Gnetopsida; order Gnetales; family Gnetaceae; genus Gnetum; species Gnetum montanum. The sequence continues at coordinate 322,784 of MNCI01032178.1, read as the reverse complement.
TAAGAAGACCTTCGTACTCTACAACATTATTTGTGTAAGGAAATGCAAAATGATATGCGAGGGGTTAGATGTGATAATGGTAGTGGCACTACCACCTTGTGTGGTTGAAGCACCATCGAAGTGAAAAAATGCCTCAAAATTTATAGGCACTTGACTTATGTTATTGAAATGATCATCTATAAATTCTAGATCTATCATTGCTTGGTTTTCTATGGGTAAAGTCGTGAGTTATGTGGCTATTGCTTGATCCTTTGTGGGTTCTTGTGCTATGTAGTGCAGGTCAAAATCTGTGGTTATTGCCTTCCGCCATGTAATTTGACTACTTTTGTATATGTTTGCAGTAATCACCCAAAGTATGTTGCTTTTGTAGATGATGTTAATCTAACTATGGAAGAGATAGTGTCTCCATTTTTTGAGTGCAAAGACTAAGGAAAGACAGTTCTTTTCTACATCATTATATTTTGCCTCATGGGCCACTAGCGCATGGCTTAAGCAGTATATAGGGACCTTTGAGCCATCATCTTGCTTTTGGCAAAGCAGAGAAGTAATGGACATGTTTGAAATTACAAGGTAAATGTAAAATGGCTTATCTCCTTGCGGAGGTTAGACTGTTGGAAGTTGAGCCAACTCCTTTTTGAGATTGTCAAATGCTTCTTGGCATTGTGCTATCCACTCAAAGTGGACTCCCCTTTTGAGCAAATACTGCATTGGCTATAACTTATCAGTCAACCTTGTGATAAACCTATGTATGAATTGTAATCTACCTTGTAACCCATGTAGCTCCTTATGGTTTGCCGATGGTGCTAAGTTGGTAATAGCCTTAACCTTATCAGGGTCTACATGCATACCTACTTCTAATACCACAAAGCCTAGCATGCAATCGATCTTGACGTCAAAGACACACTTCTTAGGATTTAACGTAAGATCATGTCTAAGGTAATGTTTGAGGATGCGGTCCAAGTCATCTATATGGTTGTAAGCTACTTTGGACTTAACTACTATATTGTTAACATAGTGATTGAAAAAGTATAGTAGATAATCACTAAAGATATATGTCATTGGACATTGGTAGGTTGATCTTGTGTTCTTTAGCCCAAAGGGCATCATTGTATAGCAAAACGTACCCTAAGGGGTCATGAAGGTGGTGCTAAGTAGGTGCTCTATGTTGATTTGAATCTAGTTGTACCCTGAGAATTTTTCCATAAAGAATAGCAAGGCATGACCAGCCATTATATTGATAAGTTGGTCAATACTAGGCAATGGAAAATTATCTTTGATGGTCACCTTGTTCAAGTCCTAGAAGTCTATAGAAATGTGTATGCTCTCATTTTTCTTAGGAACAACTACAATGTTTGAAACCCATTCTACATAGTCGACTACCTAGATGAAACCAGCTTTGTAAAGCTTAGTGATTTCATCAAGAACTACTAATAACACCTCAAGTTTGATCTTACAAGCCTTTTGTTTGACTAGTTTTATGCAAGGATCAAGGATAATGTTATGTTGTATTATGCAAGGGTCTAGGCCTAACATGTCCTCATAGGACTATGTGAATGCATTGATGTTATCATTGAGAAGTTTTGAGATGCTCTGTTTGATTTGAGGCTCTAACAAAGAACTAAGTTTCAATGTCTTTACCTCACCTTCACTTATTATTACAGGGAATTTTATGAGAGGATCCTTAGTTACGTCATCTGCCTCTAGGTCTAGAGCCCTAACTAGATGGTATGGCCAATCTAGAGATGTCTATAGGGATGCTACTTTTATTTCATAAGTCATAGGCTCAAATTTTAGGAGCTCAATGTTTATGCATTTCATGGAATTTTCATAAGGTCTAGTTAAGATCAAGGGCAAATGAAGACACTTGTATGCATTCATTTTGCAATCTCGCCAAAAAAAATCCTGCAAAACAACCAAAAAAAAAGTCAAGCGGCACTTCTCTCAATAAGGTAAAATGCATAAAATAAGGAAGAAAATGTTATGAAAATTTATTTAATTGTGTAGTTGTGGGATTAGATAAGTAAGTATGTAAATTAATTTTGGCATCTTGATTGACCCTTGGATTGCTAGTTTAAGGTCATAGGGGACCATGGTTTATGCGGGAAACATGGGTTTAAGTAAGGCTTAGAAGGTTTTAAATGTGGGGCAAAGCTAGGTGTTTATTACACAATTAGAAAAAATGCAAAAAAATTTCTAAGTATAGGGATGTTGCAAAAGTTAGAAAAATTTTCTAACTCTGGGTGCTATGCTTGTCGCGCGTTATGTGTGAGACACAAGCCAGTCTCGCGTTATGCATGGGACATGAGACAAGCCCTGGGAGGATCACATGTCCTTCAACCTAGAAGGATATAAATATGAGTTTTATCATAGTCAATCTATCATTTTCAAAGTTGAAACAAATAGTGATTGAGCGTAGTGTGACTAAGGCGAAGGGAAACATAGCGTAGCAACGAAAGAGAGAAAGCTAGAGCATAACAAAGAGGGAGAGGAAAGAAAGAGTCTAACTATCAACCATGATGTGTCGTAGTGAATGCCAACATCCTAGCCTCACCAACATGGATGAAAGAGAACACACACTGAGGCACCTTCCTAGGGCATGCATAGAAGACCAGAGGGAGATGCCATTAGCAAGGTAAGGTGCTACGGTCTTCCCTTGTGATTTATTTTTCTTCTTCTTGTTCACCTTGAGGTTTTGGCATTTTGAGGGTAGCCTACCTTAGGTAGCAACTGTCACCACCACCATAGTTTCCTTGAGCCATGGCTCAAAGAGGAAGTGTGCATGGTGAATTTTTGAGTTTTTTCTTGTGAGGGTGTTTCTTTTTTTTTTTTGGTTTACCATGCACAATGTGGGACAAGGGTTTTTTCCTCATCCTACGCATGACACAAGATAAGGGTTTTCTAGCATCTCACGCATGATGTGGGACAAAGGTTTTCTGGGCATCTTGTATGTGACATAGGACAAGGGTTTTCTGGCATCCCACATGTGATGTGGGACAAGGGTTTTTTGGGCATTCCTCGTGTGATGCAAGATAGGGCTTTTTTGGCATCCTGTGCATGATGCGGGATAGGGCTATAATGTTTTGTGTGTACACACATTTTTCTTTTGTTTGTTTACTAGCCATGGTTGAGGTGCCTTGAAGGTGAATATAGAGCATGATGGTCTAGGCAGGATGATAGTGAGGACCACGACTGTCATGCCAAGGTATGTTCCTAAGAGTATAACAAAAGAGTTACGAAAATTTTAATTCTTTAGCATCATGCTCTACAATGAGGGTATCCTATAGTTTGAAATTTTTTGAAAATTTGGAAATTTTTGTAGTTATGCTCTATGAGAAGTGTAGCCAACAGTTTAAAATTTTTTGTAGTTACGAGGGTTATGCTATGCGGGGAGTGTAGTCGACAGAAATTTTTTTGTAATTTTAAAGGTTACGATCTATGAGGAGTGTAACCAATAGTTGGTGAATTTTTTTGATATTTTCAAAGTTATAATGTTTGTCAATGTGGAATGTAGATGTTAGTGTTGTGCCGTGTTGGGGACTAGGCATGTTAGATGGGTATGTCGACGTCCCTTTCCTGCGAGGCTTAGTGGGGAAGTTAAGAAATTTTCTAATATGTTGAGTCTAATTTTTTGTACATTTTTTTTATTTTTGTATCTAATGTTAACATTCTCTTCTTGTCACTGCTATGGCCACAAGGTATTGTTAAAATCCATCCTCATCATGGTTGAGCTGGTGGGTATTCTATGTTGCATGAGTGAACCTATGCCAAATGTACTTGCACTAGACACATGTGTGGGTCACCAGGTAGTATGGTTCAGGTTAGGAGAATAAGAATTCCTGGAATTTTTGCTCCACCACTTTAATGTGATGATATGGTCACACTTGGCAGTAAAAGTAGTGGACATCATAATGGAAACACTATTTCCTGGGGTGAATTGAGGCATCCTCAGGTTCATATTTGATGAGCTTGCTAGCGATGAAGGAGTAGGAAGTTCAAGTCGGGGTCACAAGGGCCTTAGGCTTTGTCCAAGATCTGGGAGATGTTAGAATTCTAGTGCTCTTTTTTAAAACCCACCTAGGATGGTATATTGTGCTAGCAGGTAAGTTCTCTTATGATTCTTGCACTATTTATTTGATTATGACTCATATTAATATGCTAACCACTCATGTGCATTGCCAGGTTTACGATTGACACAGATGACCTCCATGATGAGGAGGGGGCATTGAACTTGACTTTCACTATCCTATAAGAATTCTCATCTTTTGAGAATGTTCATGTAGCAATGATTGGACAGATTGGGGAAAACCTAGTGGAACTCCCTCATCAATATTTTAAGTCTTATGAGAGGTGTCAGGCTCTCGATTGGTTGGATGTTGAGTGGGTGAGTGGCATACCGAGCATGCAAGAGGTTTCAGCCCCATCATTTCCATTCCACACATCATTTGTGCCACATGAGTCATGTGTTGCTCATTTTAATGCACTTTCTACTTTATTTTTCTTATGTTACTAACTTTACTTTCACTTATTGCAACTATGGTTAAGTTAGGAGAAGTCATAGTGGTTGCCACAAGTTGCACTGAGGCCACCCTCATCATGAAATATGGTGAGGTTGAGATTTTACAATGTTGGTTGTATTATGAGGCCTCAGTGAAAATAACCAGGAAGCTTCAGTGGACTGGGTTAATGGATTTTTTTTCTTGGCTATTAGCCAAAGCATCCCAGTGGTCGAGATGATTTCCATCATTGACTCCTTCAATGAGAGTGCTAATCACTTCACAACACGGGTCTGTGGTGTGTGGATGACCTTTGAAATTACAAATGAATTCTTTGTGGACCTCTTTAGCATCCCCTTTGAGGATCCATTAGTTGTAGAAAAAACTAACAAAGACCTAGACCATAGAGGGGACGTTGAGGAGTGGTTGGATACTTCTAAGGTCCACAAAGGCATACCAGTCAAGGAATTGAAGCTGCTTGTAGTCCACCACCTCTATCCAATATTTCATGCTCATGCATTCTCAAAGCTACTCTCCTAAGAAAAAATTCTTGGGGTGGAACAAGCTTGGGTGATGAGGGATGTAATAGAGGAGGGAATGTAGTACAATTGGGCCTCTTACCTTGTTAGTGGCCTTCATGCTAAAATTGTTCAGTTGGGTAAGGACCTCCAAGTGAGATCGCATGTGCACTTCGCATTCTTTGTAGCATGCCTATGAAGGTTGAAAAGTTTTTGGTGGTTCATGAGGAAGGATGGTGGATGGTTCAAGACTATAAGAAAATCTCTAGGCTATGGATTCATCACTTGTTCAATATTGCATGATCACAGGATCCTTTGGAGGTGATTGGTGAGTTTTTCTTTGTAATGACTAGAGGCAATGTGGGATGATCCCACCACATATGTGATAGTGTAGGGGAGGCCCCACTAGACAACACTAGAAATGTAGTGAGAGGGGCATGACTCAATGTTAAGGCAATGAGGTCGTCCAAAATAAAGATTAAGAAACCACACCCCATGGAGGAGCCTGTACATGAAGTAGGGAATAGTGGCAAAAGGATCTGAATTAAGCTTTGCAAAGTGCACTCAAAAATTGCAAGTATGAATTATTGGATACTGCTATAACATATCATGCTATACCATGGTCATAATTGAAAATTCTAACTTAACTTATATGATATAGGCAAAAGGGCCCCTACAGTAGTAGGAGAGCCCATAAAGGATGATGTCCCTCTGCAAGTTGAGGGACAAGTACTAGGCAAAGATGAATGAGAAGCTATGGAGGTGCTAAAGTAACTTGAGGAAGAAGGATCACTATAGTTTGATGGGGGTAAGTTCGAAAATTTCTTTGATAGTGTGCAGATGGACGAGCCCCCTGCTCTCACATTTGAGGGCTTGTTGGGCAAGAGCTTTGCACTTCCATCTTTTTTTTTGTTATTTTTATTATTTTTTCCTTTTGTTTTAGCCCTTATACCCTTGGCTGTTGTATTGCCTGATAATTACTAAGTATGTCATTTTGCAACTGCTAGTGCTTTTGCTGAGCACCCAGCATCTACATCCACCTTCTGTATGCAACCATGGACAGAGGCTCTGGATAAGTTTGCTTTTATGAAAGGCTTGGTGGATGACATGATGGACCATATATAACAAAAGGACCCTAAGATTAGTATGTTTATATTTATTTATTTTTCTCTACTGATTTACTACTTGGTTCATGTTTAACGTTGTTTTGCCTATTATGTGATAACAGGTTTACAACTTTGGTGGGATCCAAATAGGATGGTCCTGGTTGATGCCATGCTTGAGTTACCCCTAAGGTCGAGCAAGTTCCCCACCACGTGTATGATGAGGTAAGTAAATGTGCACTCTCATCTATGAGAGCATTGTGGGAGTGCAGGCGCATTAACGAGCACTTATGAAAATGGGTGCATGAGCTTTAGGAGAAGGAGGCAAGCCAGGAGGCAAGATTGGAGGACTTGCAGTCCTGTTATGAATTCTTGGCAACATGCGACAAACCTGACAATACCTGGTACATAGTTGAAATTAACTATGCTCGATATTGGTTGCCCATTTGGGGCAAGAATGAGGTCACTCTTGAGGTGATTGGACAACGATTGTAGATGGACCTACTAGCAAGGAAGAACCAAGACTGAAAGGATTACAGTGTAAAAGTGTATGAATGGGGCTAGACTCAAAAAAATTATAAGCATTGCTATAAGCAGGAACATGAGGCATACCTTAAGAGGTACAAGGATGAGTCCATGGACTGTCATTATTGAGCCATATTTCTTGATGCAATTGGTGCAACATAGGCTTATGAACTATTTGCTTGCCACATGGTGGTGAGTGGAACCCCAGAGAAACACATTGCTGTACTTTTAGGAGAGGTCCCTTTTGCTAGGTTTTCATTGGGGCCACCCTCATGGATAGTTGTAGAGAAAGGGAAGATCCTCATAGGAATCAACCTAGGTGAGGAGAATTGGACATGACTATCAAAGGATGAAAACCTCTGATACTTAGAGGTGGGCCCTGATAGGATGCTTCCAAACATGGTTCTTAGGTTGGCTTAGCTTGAATTATTTTTATTTGCTATATTATAATGTTGCATGTCACTTCATTTGTTAGCTAATTTATTATTTTATTTTTATTTAATGTAGGTTTTGGGAGATGGCGTAGGCCCCAGCGGAGCAGCAAACGAAGAGGAAGAGGAAGAGCCCTAGCCTCCACCAAACACCACAAGCTGAGATGCCCAGAATGTTGGACAATTTTATGTTTTTTTGGTAGTTTTTGTCTTGAATATAAACTTAAATTATATGAAAATGTAATAATTATTTGTGTATCAGTTTGTTGTATATTATGTTGTAATTTTAACATGAAATTTGATTGATGCAATTAGGCCCCTTGTGGGCATCATGCTAGTTTAAGGCCATGGCAGAAGGGCCATTGCTAAGAAGAAAGTAAGTTGCTAGTTTTAGGCCTTAGCAGGCCATTTTTAAAAATTTATTATATATTTTTTTTGCAAACAAAAATGCTAAACAAGACTATGTAAACTAATGAAATGACATAACTAATTCAAGATGCAAATAACCATACAAAAGTAATTGTTCAAGAAAAGAACAAAAGTAATCAAAACATGTAGACAAACTAAGGGGATACCTTAGTTGTGTAAGTGTTTTCTAACCTGATATGGGTTAGGAGGTGCATAAGGTCTAGGAGGCATAATATGGTATTCACCTAGACCTTCATTTTTTGCATAAAAGGGCAATTCTACCCAGAGAGCTCCCTCAGGAAGGTTGCTTATTTCACTTGGTTGTTTAAGTGGATTAGCTGGACAACATTGGCCTTCACCCTGAATGGGTGGTGTGTCCTCAGAGAACTCTACTTTCAACCCTTGTTCTACATCAACATTGTTGATGGTCGGGGGAGCTACATCGTCATCATAGATGACCACCTCACCCCCCTCATAGGGCAAGTGGATCTCTTGATGAATAGGTGAAGAAACAACCTATAATTGGGATAACCAAGACCTCCCTAGGATTAGGTTGAATCTAGGCATTTATTCAACTATAATGAATTTAGCACTAGTGGGAAATTGGTCCCCTACCATGCAAGCTATCATGATTGTTCCTTTTACAACAACACATGATTCATTGAAGGATTTCAAGCATGTTGTTTTTGTTGACTTGATTTGATCAACCAGGCCAAGTTTGTCAATGATGGAGAATGTGATGACATTGATTACCACCCCATCATTGATGTGCACCCTACGAATTTTATACTAGCCTACGTGAATTATTATAAACATTGGCGCACTAGTCACCTAACCCTTTTCAAGGTTAACTTTGACCACCTCATCACGAAATGTTAAGGATGTTGACCTTGATTCTTGGGTTGTGGGGGAAAGCATTATGGCGTGAATGGCCTTTTCATCTACTAGAATACCTTTCTTAATAAGAATAGATGTTAGCATGCCAACTGATGAGTGGCGAGATACCCCTACACTCAACCATACGAAACGAGCATCACACGCGTGATC
>MNCI01032178.1:286338-314082 GCA_015680685.1 Gnetum montanum | reverse complement strand
CTATGAAAGCAATAAATAACATGAAATAAATAACAATAAATAAACTAAGTGAATGCTGCAATGATGAAGTAATCTCGATCTTTATTGCTGGTCATGTGCGTGTCCAAGTACGGCACACTCGAATAAAGACACTGTACAATCACATTCACCACACTGCGAGCAGACATGGGAAAAATTCTAACTCTGGAGGGATCAAACTGCCATAGCTTCGCTACACTAAAACTGGGATGAAAATGAGGGAGAGCCACCTCTTATTTATAGAAATTGCGGCTGACTGCGATATCGCATACGTGATATTGCGGCCCATGATACATCGTGACCCATGATACAACGTGGGTGCCTTATCGTGGGTGCCTTAACGCGGACGCCAGCACTATGAGCAATTCAGGTCTCATCACCAACTAATGCCTTGTGATGAGCATCGAAAGTTATTATCAAGTCGTACAGGCTCAAAGTTGTGTTCTTTTGTTTGAGGGCCTGTTTAACTTGTGCTAATACATCCAAGAAATCTTTTCTGTTGTCTATTATTTTGGTGGCTTTTACCTCCTCCATGCAACCCAAAAGACGAATCTCTTGCGGAGGGGATTTAGCTTTTGGTTATGTAGTCGGCTTCTGAGCCTCAACACTTGCTTGTTGGTTGTTTTCATGTGGGTTGGTAGTTTAATATGATGAGGCCATTGGGATGGTTGACAAGGGGACAAGGTTAGGAGGACCTAATTCTATATGTTTCCTAATCATTTTATCAGCTAGATGCTCATCAGGTCTCTTAAGATATGATTTTGGGAAGGCAAGATGTGGTGCAGTTCCCACTATTGAGCCTTGAGCAAGTGGGGGGTCCATGTGTCTTAGCACCCTAATGACAAAAGGTGTCTGGGTTGCCATTTTTGCAACGTGCTGTGGGGCCCTAACCATAAAGGGCATCATGGACATCCAAGGTGGCACATTGATGACAAAAGGGGATTTTTGTCTAGTTGATGTTGAGACACCAACATTACTAGAGGGCACACGAACCACAAATGGTTCATATAATAGTCCTACATTGTCATCAATGTTGATAGCATTGATGTTATATCTTGCACTGCTAGCATTGAGGGGGTCCTTGTAGACTTTCGTTGATTGATTGTCTAGTTGTACAGGATTACTCTCATCAAGGACCAATTTTCCTTGATCAATCATGGATTGAATGTCATCTTTTAATGCCAAGCAGTAGTCGGTATCATGGCCATGCAATTGGTGATAGTTGTAGAATTGATCCAATCTAAGGTTTTTAGGGACCAAGGGCTCATTTGGCATAGCTATAGAGGGATTCCTAAGGATCTCGCAGTATCTTTCATGATGCTTATGTGCATCTTTAAACATTTGCTTATGCTAGATGAACCTAGCACTAAGCAACTAGTCCAAAAGCTTAGATAGCTTGATGGCAAGGGGGTATACTTTGAGCGATCCTTGCGCTCAAAGTTTGGCCTTTGAGGAGTTTGCCCCATGGCCTTCAATGGTGTAGGCTATTTGGTTCCCATAGTGCTAAAACTTGATGCTTTGTTGTTATTGATTGGGGCTTTAGGCACTTTAGCCATTGGTTTAGTGTTGTTGGGTTTGGTGTCATCGACCATAGTTGCAATGGTTGCTGTTGCCTTTTCCTTTTCTTTGTCCTTTTTCATGTGTGCATTTTTATAGGCCACATAGACTAGGTCCTTACTAGCCTATATGCTCTTTTTTTGAGCAAAGGCTTGGCTCAGGGAACGCAAGGCTAAATAATACAATTTTAACTTGATAAAGTTATTTATTGCACCTTTGAAGGTAGCCAGTAGGTGAGTTTTTGCTATCGGCTCACAGATTTCATTGAGGAAAGTGCTCTAATGTTGTATGAATTTTTATATTTTCTCTAGTGCTTCTTGCTTGATGTTTATTAATTGGTCTAATGTGGCCTCAGGCTTCAAGTTATACTTGAAGCGAGTTACAAATTGGTTGAGCAACTCCTCCAAAGTTGATATGGAAGCTCTAGGGAGTGCACGGTACCAATCAAGAGCTTTGCTTGTCAAGGACATGGCAAAGATGTAGATGATCACGTGGGGTCATGCTTGTAGAAGCAAGCATTCGAAATAAAAAGTTACAAAGTGAGCATTGGAATCTGCCTCACCATTATACTTTGTGAATTGAGGAAGTTGGACCTCAGGAGGTAGAGTTAGTGGTGGGACCATAGGAATGATGGGGTCATCTTGGTAAAAGTCTATTACATGGACCATTTCTGGGTTGGCCACTTTGAGTCATCTAACTTCCTTCATGCGGGTTTGAATGAGTTGGAATGCTTGGTTCAAATTCGAGGATGACACAGTAGGTTGCACTGGTTGCACTACCTATGGGGCCATCTGAGTGATCCATAGCCTAACTATGGGCTACACCACCACACAAGACACTCGTTGAGTTTTTTATTGCATGTATTTTGGAATGTGCAATCATTGTGCCATAGGCACAAAGGATGTGGTCCACCATGCAGTTGTGGCTTGGGCTGCTATTGGAGGTCCTACTGGGATGGTTGGGATGAAAGAAACCTAACTTATTTGTGGCTAAGATATAGGCATTGTGTGCACATGCGATAGTGTCAACATCACGGATGCCGACAGGGAAGGCTACATAGACTAGGAGGACATGACAAAGGGAAAAGTGGTAGAGGATCCTACACTTTGTGGTCCATGTAGTACTTGGTGGCTAGTTACCACAAGCATGGAATTGGATGGTGAAAGTGAGGTCGTTGCCTCAAAGAAGGTAGATGACTATGACTGGTGCAAAACAAAAGTGGAGGTGGGCTGTAGGACAAAGGCATAAAATGGAACATTGCTCTTTGAATGAGACTCAAACTTCTTTTTCTTGTCCTACAAGGGCTTGTCATAGTTTGATGCTACATCTTGCCCTTTCGTCCCACTTACTCTAACGAGTTTGTCTAGCAGCCACCTAAAGATGTCAGTCAATAGGATGAACACATCAGGTGTAGGAAAGAACTCCTTCCCATTCTGATAAATGATTTCAAACCTATGAGTTGCATCCATTTCTTGGTAGTCTAGGGATAGAATTACTTGAAGCTTTGCTCAAAGGAAGTTGTATCTTTCATCATCCACCATTTTGTATTTAGGTGTTTGGTTAAGTAGCTTGAGTGACTACCATTGTGGTTGTACAGGACTGAGTGGTCACTTAATGTCTACCACCTGTTGGATAGGATGAGCTACCTCCATGCTTAGGGTAAAAGTTGAAGGGTTCACAAGATTCATGTTACGATGTAGAAAATCTTTAGGAAAGACAATATTGAATAGAAAATGATTAAATGTGGAAAATGTTGAGAAAATGGCTAAGTATGAAAACTGTGAAAATAGGCCAAAAAATGACTAACTCTGGAAATGTTGTTAAAAAGTAACTAACTTTGACATTACATTCATTATGCTTTGAGGGATTTTTATGCTCTCTAGGACACTCAGAGCTTCACACAATAGACACAATTGGGCTTTCGTCCTACAGGGTTCCAAGGGAACTGACAACTAGGACCAATCTACATCAATCAAAATGTTGACAACTCCTATGCTGGCTTATGATCCAACTGCTACCGTGGCAAGTCCATAGGGGTTTTATGTCCTATAGGAGTGCAGAAAGCATGCGGGACTACCCTTGAACATAGAAGGAATGGGAGCCCTCCTTCTAGCACCAAAAATTATGATGTCTGAAAATGTCAGTGGCTAGAACACCAAGAGGTTGGTGGGCATATAGCCTAACCCTAAATCTATGCAAGGGTCATGTTGGGAAATGGAAATGAGGTGCCATAATGCTCTGGTTGATTAGACAGGGACTTATGTGGTGTTAAAATGATCATGTGAAAAGGTGTTTATATTGAGTTACGTGCTGACACCTAGATAGGCTAAGCTAGAGTGTAGCAGGGTGTCTTGGCCTAAGAATAGCAACATGAATGTACAAATACATGTTGAATAGTAGAAAATTGCAAGATTTATGCTTAATATCAAAGAAAAATGTTTGGAAAAATGGAATAGAACTTGAGAACAAAAAATGCACTACCCGAAAAAGGGGAGTGTAGCTATTACAGGAAGAAAGGTGAGAATGATACGTGATGTATAGGCAGGCATAGTGACAGTGTAGTAGTGTATTCATAGTCTTTGGGATGCTCGAGATGTGGAGCTAATGGCTATTGTGGGGATTGAACCTATTGGGTTGGCTATTGTTGTATTCTGCTGCTGCAATGGTGCACTACATTTTAGGAGGCCAAGGTGTGAAGCTCAGGTGCTCAGGTGTGGGAGTGCAAGGGATGCTTAGAAAGTTAAAATGAATAATGCTCTTTTGATTTACCCACTCCTAGAGTGCTGAATATTAGGGTATTTATAGGACTAGGTTTAGTATGAAATGCAAATTAGGTGCCATGTGGCATGGGTGCCCCATGGCATGAGCATAGATGGGGTTATGTTGACATGTTATTCTCTCATAAGAGTAGTGAAAATGTTATGCTCTAAAGAATAGCTCTAGGTCCTTAGAGACTACTAAACTGTGACTACACTACTTGGACTGCACATGCCAAAGTTTGAAAGGGCTACAATGTACCTACAAATAATGCAAAAACAATGCAACTTGGAGGCTACACTTTGGGACTACATCTTCCCCTATTTTAAGGAGGGTCAAGCATAGGAACAATTTTGGGGACCAAGGGGCTGCAAAAGGAGATGCAAATTGATGATCTTGATTGTCATAGGAATGTTTGACCTGAGATGAAGGCTAATGCCATGTTCTGGAGGCTTTTGGAGGCTATTAGAGTCCTTTTTATAGTGTCAAGTTGGCTACGCTCTAAAGCGTAACACAACACATAGTGAAAATTTATAAAATTTTGATGTTTCATACTTGTTATGTTGGATACACTAGGTAGTGTAGCAGGAACACTTAGCCAAATTTTGACAAAATCTATAGTCTTCCTTCATGGTATGCTAGCTACACTCTGGGGCGTAGTAGGAAAGGTAGCCTTAGAAGTTAGAAAATGTGCCAAATATGTCTTCCATGTTGAGCTAGCTTGACAGATCCTCATCCAACACTTAGGCAAAACTAGGAACTAGAGCTTGTGCTAGGCTTGCTGCGCTATGGAGCATAGTAGAGCATAGTAACCCAAGAGATAGAAAATTTGCAAAGCTATTTTGTTCATTCCAAGCAACCTTGCCTACTTTTGGCCTAACACTTGGGGCAAACTGGCCATGGAAATGTGTGCTACGCTAGATATGCTAAGAAGCGTAGTAGGTAGATTGAGAGTGTAGCAAGACACTTTTCATGCAACTATTGCTAACACTTAGAAATTTTTGCAAAAAAAAACCTAGATGTGTGCTATGCTAGCTACACTGGAGAGCGTAGTGCCAAACTTAGAAAAAATTTACCAAGTTTTGACACTTAGACAAATTTGATGTTGAAGATGTAGGAGCCTGAAATTGGTGGTGTTTCACTTGCTAATTGCAACCATGACCATACACTATAATGAGGATCTTCCCTATGTCTTTTACAAGGAATGCACTTAATTGGTACCATGCCTTATTGAAGGGATCTATATCCTCTCTTGAAGACTTGATAGCATAGTTCATTAACTACTTCAAGTATAAGTTAAATCCTCATACTACACTTGACTAACTAATGAAGGCCAAGTAGGGATCCCTCAAACCAATGTAGAAGTTCATCCAATGATGGAATAGTATACTCAACGAGATACTAGAGGCTATAGCTAAAACACACCTTTTGTTCATATTCAAGAGGGTAGTTGATGACTTTATTAAGTCCAATTTGTATTACCTTGATCCATGGTCACTTAGTTAAGTGCTTTCCCAAAGCAAAAACATAGAGGATGTCGTGGAAGCTAGCCATGACCCTGCTTACATGGCCTATAAAAATCAACACATAAGGAGGGATAAAGAGAGGGGTAAACAAAACAACATGGCTATAGCCATAGTGACCAAAGAAATAAAAACTACTAACCAAGGGCCAAAGGCAAACCCATCCAAATCCCCTACTAACAACTAAAACAATGAACCATCAACCTTTTGGGCCACTAAATGAACTACTTCTAGGCTAAACTTTGAGTAGAAGGATAAGATAAAATATACTAGTTTACCTTTAAAACCATTTGAACTACTGGATCAACTATTGAAGAGTGGGTGTATACAATATAAGTAAATGACTAAAGCCACTTGAAAGAAACATGAACAGCTATGGAAAATAGCCAAAGACCCCACTTGAGTGATGAAGGATGATCCTCAACATCCTAGGTATTCTCAAGTAGACCACTTTTTCCATAATCACCAACTATTTAGTCATGACATAGACTGATGCCTCTCATTGAAGTGTGACCTACAAAAAATGATAGATAGGACAGAGTTGGTCCTAGATGGCTCCAATCTAGTCTGACCACAAAAGTAGTCAATGCAGGTGTATAAGGACCCATTAAACACTAATAATAGCCCCTATGTTATATTGGCATCCAACATCAATGACAATTAGAGATTGGCGAGGGAACCATTCATTATTCAGGTATCCCCTTGCGATGAAATGACCTATTTAGCTTCCACCAGCTCAAAACCTCCTTTTGTTGTGAGATTACCATTACAAGTGCTTGCAAGAAAGCCTTTTTTCATCATGGTATCTGAGCCTAACAGAACCCAACCAACCATAGCCCAACTAACTACCATAACCATAAAACAACCTCTTGTGATGGCCATTGCTATAGCCTCTTTCTCACAACCAATAACTAATAACAAAAAAGCCTCAACCAAGCAAAAAAAGAACCATAAGCAAAATCATAACAACAAGGATGATAAGCTAGCTGAGGCATGAAAGGAAGTGGACCCATGAAATCCCACTCCCCTATCATCTATGCCCATGACCTTCTTGTAGCGACTGAAAATTTTGATGGTTGGAACACCGAGAGGTTACCGGGCGTACAGCCTAATCCCGGATCCGCGTGAGGGCCATGCTGGAGAGAAATGGAAACGGGGTGCCCTGAATGGTCTAGTTAATCAAACAGGGACAGTAACAATTGTTTTAAAGATGTTATGTATAACTTAAGAAATAAATGTAAGATAATAAGCAATGATGCAAAATATGGTGATAGCAAAACAAAATGAAATAGGCTTGAGTGAGAGAGTGAACCGCCCCAAGATTAGGGGATCTAATCTTTGTTTGGTTGAAAGGTGTACAACTGAGGTGCAGTATGGATAGGCATAGCTTCCAACGAAGTGGTATGGTCACAGCTCCTTGAACTGCTATCAATAGCTTGCTAACAGGAACTAGTGAGTCAGTGTTTGCTAGGGTAAGAGAGATCTAGAAAGTGCTGCTACTAGGGTTTGCTATTTGTCAATCCTATGCTTACTAGTATTTTTTCCAAAGCTAATCACCAGAAAGCCAAAATGCCAAATGTTGATCTTCTAAGCCAACCACAAGGAAAGTGATTCTCAAATCCAACAATGCCAAAAGCCAACCCTTTGAATGTTGTTTGCTAAGGTATTTATAGAGCCAATGGGAGAGAAATGTGGTTTGGATGCCACATGTCTTGGGTCCCACAAAGTGCAAACATGACTGTGCCATGTTGCTGTGTAATGCGGGCTATAGTGTTATGCTGTAGTGTGATGTTGAACGTGAAACCCACTATGCTGTGACCATATCATTCAAGCTGCATGTGCCAGAATCCAGGGAATTGCCATGTTTGTTACAAAAAATGCCAACAATGAATGCAAAATGGAGCCTGTGCTCCAGGACTACGTCTTCCCTACTCTTGTTAGTAGGGTCAAGCATAGGGACAACTTTGGGAATGACCAGGGTGGTTGCAAAACAAAGCAAACTTACTGATCCTTCTCTATTAAAGACATGCCGAGACAGGAGTGACCACTGCAACTAAGTTCTAAAGCTAACCAAGGATGTCCTGATGCTTCCATGTGAGTGTTACCCTATTTATGCTACCCAGCGTATTAGCGTAGCATAAACACCTGCACGCTACACTGCATAGCGTAGCCGCTAGTCCTAAGAGAAATTTTTTCTGAAAGCGAAAAATACCTATCTAAGGCTTAGCTAGGCAAGTAACCTCTGTGATTGACAACCATGTATTCCATGTTGAAAGGTCCTGGGACCTGTGAAGTTCATCCTTGGGACACTTCCATGCTTTGTGTCTTAGCTATCCTGTGCTACGCTGTGTAGTGTAGCAAAGCGTAGTAGCCAGTGTGACATACATCCTTGATTTACAATGCTTTGTCAAGAAATTTTTCTTAGGACCCAAGGGGTGAAGCAGGATAGGTAGTCTTGGAGATTGAGATATGCCAATTGCAATTCCTTCACTAGGACCACTTGTCAGAGGACCTTCGTGCATTCTAACCCTACTACGCTGTGCTATGCTGCATAGCGTAGCACTCAGTTTGGCTTGAATCTTGTCTCATTTTGCAAACATTCGATCATGGGATGTCGGTCATGTCTTGGCATTGCTGCAGGATAAGCATGTTTGATGGTTAAGGCATGGGAAAATATGCTTATTCCATTAGAGAAATCTAAGTAGGAGTATTTTCATAGTACATTCCTGCTATGCTCTACTATGCTGCGTAGCGTAGCACAGCGTAGCACTCAAGTTGAGATGATTTTTAACAAAACTTACCACATTTTGTTGCATCATGTTTCTCATGTGTCTAGGATGAAGTGGGGTAGGTATCCTGGAGGACTGAGTCATTGTCAATTTTCATCTTGGATGCTAGATCAATCTTCTCAAGGTCTACTATGTTATGCAGCGTAGCATAGCATAGTAGGTTCCTGCAATTAGAAAACTTGCCAAACTATTTAGTCCATCCTAAACACCTTTGATAGCTCCTAGCATGATCCCTGGGTAGACCGTCAACCAGGTCAAGTGTCAAGCTAGGCAAGCTAGGGGGTGTAGCAAGCTTGTCAACTCGAGAGATAGAAAATTTGTCAGACTTTACAGTCTACCCTTGGTGCCTCTTTCATGAAAAATGGCCTTGTGGCTGGGTGCTACATTGACTATGCTGCAGAGGGTGATAGGCAGGCTCAAAAGTGACTTTGCGTGCATTAGGACTTCTAGGGTGCCACATTGTTTGCACTGTCCATCATGATACCATGCTTGTAGAGATCCTTGCCCAAATTTTAGGATTATGCTAAATCATTAGTCCTGAAATTTATGGTGTTTCAATGGCCCCTCTTTGTTGACATCTAGAAGATTTGCCCAAGAGATGTTGACAAAGAATATGAAACACCATGAAGGACTAGACAGCAACACTGCTCTTCAATGCCTGCTTGGACAATGCTTCGCTACGTTTGAAAGTACTGGGAGGATGATTGTAACGTAGGGAGCAAGAGATGGATGTTGTAGAAATAGGTTTGGGAAAGAAATGAATGTAAAATGTGACGCTTTAAAAAACTATTGCCATAGCGTGATCCCTCATTAGAGTGCTTATGAGGAAGTTAGCATGCATGGGTGTCTTTCTTTGTTGGCCTTTGACCTTTCATTGGAGTGCTTAGAGATGGTCAATTTATGGTTGAAGTGATTGTAAAGTAGCTACTATGCCATTTTTTAAGGCACTTATCTCTTTTTTTTGAGCTTTTTACTCTTTTTTACTTTTTTGCTTTTTTTGCACACCCATGTTCACTTGGAGACAACCTTGTCGTTGCTGTAAAATAGGTGTTTCCTCCCCGGGATGAGCTGTGTTACATTCATGTGGGGCTTCGACCTACCTACAGAGGTTTCCCATGGGACGCGTTGCATTACATTCATCATGGGTTCAGTGGTTGGGCATGTGAGAGGGCTTTATGTGCATTGAGAAAGCTTGTAAAGGGGATATGGAAAACTGTAGGTATAGGGAACGAGGATTAAGTTGGCTGAGAGGGAGAATAGGGTGTGCACTCTAAAGTAGCTAGGCTAATTGAAGTAGGTGCTTTGGAATAGTGTAGTGCCTTGCTCTCATGACAAAGCACATCCTAAATGACACCATCTTGGCTTTATCTTGCAAGCACAATAAAGAGAAACCAGAAAAGGAAACCATGAAATGAAGTGAGGATGAAGTCCTGCTTACTTTGTACACTACCAAAGTGGTAAGTGTTGTGTCTGACATGTGCAATGTCCAAAGCAGGAAAGCCAGCACTGGTTCTGGTAGAGGCAGGCCAGAAAGGTTAGGACTGAAGAGGCTAGGAGTGGTGGTGATGCAGGTACTCAGGATTCCTTGCCCAAGGTAAACATCATGCAGTTCAACTACAAGGTGAGAAGCCTAATAGCTGAATGCATTTTGGACTCAGATGATGGCGAGGGTTGGAGGATGGCAACCTTGTGGCTAGGCCACAATAGTGCTAGGACTTTAGCAGTAGGTGCTGACGGCAAGAGCTACTGCCAGGATAATTAGCTATGGTAGCGGTAGCTCTGGAAGGTCAACAAGATGCTAGGGGTGATGACGCTACATGTTTTCTAGAGGGCTTTTCTTTGATGATGTGAACTACATTCTGGAATTGCAATGTCCCACCCCATGTTGTCCAAGGTGTTTGAAAGTGTGCATGCTCGCTTGTTCACAAGAGTCACATGTGTGTGTTGGGAAGCATTGCACTATGAACCCATTTTAAAGTCTTGGTAGACTGTTGGCTATGTTAGACTGGTGGATGGCTAGTTTGAGGTCGTAGCAGACCATGCTATGAATGCTAGTTTTATGTCATAGCCCAAGGATGTGTTGTGCTAGTATATAGTCATAGCAGACTATCTGTGCCAGTTTATAGTCATAGCAGACTATCTGTGCTAGTTTATAGTCATAGCAGACTATCTATGCTAGTTTTACATCGTAGCGGACATTCTGCTTACCTTGCTATGTATCTGCTGTAATCCTTTGCATCAAATGTAGTATGGCTTGAGGTACAAGTGGTTAATGAGATTTGTGAACTTGTTGCCATCCATATCGACCAGCTTGAATGCCCCATTCTCATAGGCTTTCATGACTATGAAAGGGCCTTCCCAGTTGGCTGAGAATTTTCTTTCAAGTTCATGAATGACCTTGAGGACTAGGTCCCCCTTTTTGATCAGTCGTTGATGTAAGTTGTAGTGATGCTTCTGCCTTTGCTTATCTTAGTACCATTCAATGCGATCAAGTGTTTGGGCACACTCTTCCTCTACAAAGTCAAGATCAATGATCCTTGACTTGTTGTTTTGAGCGTCATCGATGACATTTGAAAGGATCATTAGAAGTGATGGAATCTACAATTCAAGATGTAACACTACTTCATATCCATACACAAGACTATATGGAGCCTTACCTGTAGCCGTCCCGCATGTCATGCGGTAAGCCCACAACATGTAGAGGATTTGCTGATGCCATCGCCTCTTGCTACTACTAAGCATCTTTTTGAACAAATTGATGATGACTTTGTTGGTTGCTTCTACTTGGCCATTTGCCTAGGGATAATATGGTGACAAAAAAGATTATTTGATGCCAAGGTTTGCACAAAATGTTTTGGTTTCTATGCTACTAAATTGTGGCCCGTTGTCAGTCACAAGAGTCATGTGAAGACCATAGCGTGTTACTATGTTATCCAAGATGAATTGGCAAACCTGTTGGGACGTGGTCTTTTTGAGGGGGATAACTTCTACTCACTTTGTGAAGTATATGGATGTGGTGATAATGAAGCTATGTCTTGTAGAAGACTTAGGCATGATGGGTCCTATGATATCTAGTTTCCAGCGTTGGAAGGGCCATGTAATTTGTGTGGTATGCAGTTCGGTTGGTGACATGTGTATGAGATTCACATGACATTAAGATATATTGAATGTTCTAACCTTGGCAAGGTAATCACGTTCTATGTAGGGCCAGTAGTAGCCTAAGCATTTGATTTTTTCTGCCATAGCCTTAGGAGCTATGTGTCCTCCACACAATCCCTCATAGACTTCATCAACAATCTTTTGTGATTCATCATTGCTAACGCAAGCTAGCAATATCCCATCATAAGAGCGTTTGCATAAGGTGTTGTCTCCTACAAGGACATGCCTTGTTGATGTCAAGCCATGTGGGGGCTTGCCATGTTGGAGGTATGCTTTAATGTTGTCATACCACTCTTGGGTTTGAGTCATGCCTACGGATGCAATGTGGAGAGTGTGAGTGATAGGATCAGTGCATGTCACTATTGAGGCAGGTAGAGTAGCAAACATGTGTGATGGCACATTTTAGGCTAATGTGGATAGCACATAAACTATAGTGTTTTCGTTATGGCGATTGTGTTGGATGTCTAAAGTTGCAAACTATTTTAGTAGACTTTTGGCTAAATCGCAATAAGGTTGTGGATGTGGAGCTTTGCAAGCATAGATTTCAATGATCTGGTTGATAACTAGCTGCAAATTGCCCTAAATTGCTAAGTGTTGGATCCTCAACTCTTGGGCTGCTAGAAGGCCCCTAAGGAGTCCTTCGTACTTGGCTATGTTGTTTGTGCAAAGGAATGCAAAATGGTATGCAAAGGGTTGAATTTCCCTAGAGGGAAATGTAATGATAGTAGAGGCACTACCACCTTGTGTAGTTGAAGCATTGTCAAAATGTAAACTAGCCTCAAAATTTGATGGCATGGGGCTTATGCTATTGACATGCTCATCTGGAAACTCATGTTCTATTATTGCTTGGTCGTTAATGGGTGAAGTTGTAAGCTGTGTGGCTATTGCTTGACCCTTTGTAGATGTCTGTGCCACATAATGTAGATTGAATTCTGTAGTTATGGCTTTCCATCAGGATATTCTACTACTCTCGTATAAGTTGGTTGTGAGAGCCTGAAGTATGTTGCTTTTACATATGATGTTAATGTTACTGCGAAATAGGTAATGTCTCCATTTTTTAGTGCAAACACTAGGGAAAGATAATTTCTCTCCACTTTGTTGTGCTTTTCTTTGCATGCTATTAATGCATGAATTAAGTAATAGATTGGGATTTCAGACCTGTCATCTCTCTTTTGATATAGTAGTGCAACAATAGATGTGTCTAAGGTGGAAAAAATAGATATAGAAAGGCCTATCCCTCTGTGGTGGGTAAATAGTTAGAAGATGCAAAAGCTCTTTCTTTATGTTATTGAAGGCTTCTTAACATTGATCTATCCACTCAAAGTCGACTCCCTTCTTAAGAAGGTGTTGCATCGAGTGTAGTTTGTCTATTAACCTTGCAATAAACCTTCTTATAAACTACACCTTGCCCTGCAACCCACAAAACTCTTTAAGGTTTGTAGGTGGTGCTAGGTTAACAATGGCCTTAACTTTATCAGGGTCCACTGGTATCCCTGTTTCTAACACTACAAAACCTAACATGCATCCAGTTTTTACTCTGAAAATACATTTTCTAGGGTTAAGGTAGAGGTCATGCCTATGATAATGTTGGAGGACTACATCTAGATTGTTAGGGTGTTCAGTAGCCTCCTTAGACTTAACTACTATGTCGTTAATGTAGTCATTTAACTGTTCCAAGAGGTAATCACTAAAGATATATGTCATTGCTTGTTGATATGTTGCTCCAGTGTTTTTTAGCCCAAAAGGCATCATTGTGTAACAAAACGTTCCCCAAGGGGTCATGAAGGTAGTTGCCAATTGATGCTCTAGGTTTATATGAATTTGATTATAGCCTAAGAACCCATCCATGAAGGATAGTAAGGCATAACCAGCTGTAGTTTCGATAAGTTGATCAATACTTAGCAATGGGAAGTCATCCTTAATTTTTGCCCTATTTAAATCCTGAAAGTCTATACAAATTTGTATGCTTCCAGTCTTCTTAGATAAGACTACAATGTTGGAGACCCAATCCGAGTAATTGATTGCCCGAATGAAACTATCTTGATAGAGTTTGGTAATTTCATCTTGTATAGCTAAGGCAATGTTTGGTTTGATTTTGTGAACTTTTTGTTTAACTGCCTTAACACGTGGGTCTAGGATAATATTGTGTTGTATGAGTCACGGGTCCAGGCTCGGCATGTCTTCATATGACCACCCAAACACTTTGACATTGTTATTAAGAACTTGTGAAATGTTTTGTTACACCTGTGGATCTAATAGGGAGCTAACTTTTAAGGTTTTCACCTCACCTCTAGATGTAGTTACAGGGATTTCAATAAGAGGGTCCTCAATCACATCCTCGGCCCTTAAGTCTAGGGCCTGGACTAGGTGTTCAGGCTAGTCCATGGGTGTTTCTAAGGATGCTATGTAAGTGTCACAAGAGGATGATTCAACGTCTACCAACTCTAAATTCAAGCATCTTGTAAATATGCTGTGGGGACCCGTCAGGGTCAAAGGCGAATGAAGGTCATCATGTATAGCCATTTTTTTAGTTGAACCTGCCACAATAAGCAAACATACCAAGTCAAGTGATACCTGTTTGAGGCAACAACATGTAGTGGATACATGTAAAACAATGATGCAATATAGGGAAACTGCTAGTTTAAGGTCTTAGTGGACCGCTACTAAGCAAAATGTGTAAATTGAATTTGTCAGTTTAAGGTATTGGCGGACCATCATTGGGTTGTAAAAAAAATGTAAAGTGAATGCTAAAATTACCAGTTTAAGGTCATAGCGGACCGTAGTCCTGTAACGTTGTAATTTGGAATTGCCAGTTTAAGGTCTTAGTGGACCGTCAATAGGTTTAAAACATAAAGGGAATGTTAAGATTGCCAGTTTAAGGTCATAGTAGACCGTAACAATGTAACGTTGTAAGTCAAGGTTTCCAGTTTAAGGTCATAGCAGACCGTAATCATGTAAAATTATGAAAATGAAGTAAAAAAAATTTAATGCCTCTACGTGCTACGCTGCAATAGATCCATGCTATGTTGTAGGGAACAAGAATATCCCCTGCTACGCTATAGTAGACAGGGGTGCCGCATGTCACACGTGAAATGCAAAACATTCCGTGTTACATGCGAGAGATGAAAGTAACATGTGTTTTGACCCCATGGGCTATAAATAGGGGGTTACCCCATGGTAATCTAGTTACTTTCACTATCAAAGCCTACACCCCACACCCAAAGTGTAGTGTAGTTGAACTGAGAGACAACCTAGCAGTCATAGCGTAGCAGTTGACACAGCTGATACGCCCAAGTTTGTGAGCAGACAATGGTGTGCAAGAGTGAGCGCAAGCATTAAGGGCTTGCCAACCTAAACGAAGGGGGTGTACCCTATGACATCTCCCCAAGGCATGTGTTGAGGAGCGATAGGAACCTCCATCCGCCCAGTATGTCGCTACGCTACCCTTGTTTTCGTTGTGTAATTTATGAAGTTGGATTGCCATTGCTGTTAGTGTCTTAGTTTCCATGGTTGCCATTGTTGCTACACTGTGACTGTTGTTACTGCTTTTGGTTGCCATTGTGGCTGCTACGCCGTGGCTGTCACCACTTAGCATTGCAATAATAACGGTCACTACACTACGGCCGCGCGTGACACTGCCGCGGCCACTATTATTGGGAATGGCCAATGCACCATTGCAGGGGTTTGGATGGTTCTCGGTAGCATAGCACATGCTCAGCATAGTGTATCGTCGTTGGAGGGGATTTTTGTTTGCCAAGTTTTTTTTGGGTAGTGTAGCATTTGCCCCACACAGCGTAGTACGTGCAAAGGGGAGTTTATTTTCCTGTATCGTATTTTTCTATATCTCATGCAGTGGGGCAAGGCTGGGGCAACAGGAACACTATGTGTGTTTGTCTTAAGCCATGTTGCTTTTCATTAGTGTGACTATTACTGTGTTACATTTTAGTTCCTGTTACGTTACGCTGTTATATTGACAGGCCTATTACGCTGCTACACTGGCAGATCTATCACACTGCTATACTGGCAGGCCCACTACGCTGCTACGTTGTTATACTGTTACTGCTATTTTTCCATGCTTATTATATTGTTACTCCTATTGTACTTGTTACTCTATCACACTTGTTATATTATTGTATGTCATACTTGCCACTTTGCTACGCTGCATGGGGTGTAGTCGTCTTGTTATGTTGCGCATAATGTGATCATTACCTTTATGCAAGGTGTAGTTGTTACGCTACATTGGGTAGACCATGCCTACTATGCTACGCTAGGTAGGGTATGCCCACTACGCTACGATATGCAGGGCCTAACTGCTACACTATGCAAGGTGTACCTACTACGTTATGCTATGTGGGGCATAGCCGTTATGTTGTGCAAGGTGTCGTTGAGTTGGTAGGAGTCCTGAGCTGCCTTAGTGAACCTGTGACCAATGTCCCCCCTCCTCATGCACTAGTAGGGCATCAGGCAGTCTAGTTTCAGGAGGGTGCACGGGACTTCCTAGAGTTCCTCCTTTGCCATTTTACTGTGATCGTGTGGTCACATTTATCGGTTGAAACAACCATTGTACTTACTGAAACGTTGTTGCCCGGGGCAAACCGAGGAATTTTAAAGTTCATGGGTAATGGGTCGATCGAAGGCGAAGGGGAAGAAGGCTCAAACTAATGCCCAAGAGGCTTAAGATGTTTAAGTTGGATTTGGAACATGCTTGGATTTCAATGTTATCACCAATACAACACATTGTTCATTGTTCGTCACATAGGCACCTGCTTCCAGAATCCATCTAGAACCATTTATTGTGCTGACAGGTGAGTCTTATGAAGATGTCTTAAAACATGTTGTATCATTTTCCTCATGCTAGTCAAAATAATTACCGTATTTTACATGTTGCCAAGTTTTACATTGACAAGGATGGTCTTCATAGTAACGTAGATACATTGGCGTTGGCCCAAATGGCTTTGCAAGAGTTCTCTTCTACTGGGAACATACATGCTGGCATCATAGAACAACTCAAACTTGATTTTAGAACCTACCCAACCAAGTATGCCAAGTTCTTTTTGAAATGTAAGGAGGTTGGCTAGTTGGATAGGGAATGGAACAATCACTAACTGCTTACCGTAGAAGACGTTCTGGTGGAAATTCCACCCTTCCCTATGCCATTTAGGCCTAGTGTGTTAAATTATGCATTCCTTTTCATCTATTCAAGTGATAATATTGTTTTTGCTTTTTGCTAATTTCATTGTTGGTTATTACAGTAGCAAGAGAATCCCAAGAGGTTATAGTAATTACCTTTGGGCATGATGAAATGAACCTCTTCTTCAAGTATGGGGAGGTGGATGAGACTCAGCGTTGGCTTTGCAATCGGGCCCCAGCTACACTGGTTCACAACGTTCAGGAGGCTAGGCTTATGGATTTATTCCTAGCAGTAAATCCAAGTGTCTCGGCTACTGAAATGCTCTCCCTAGTTGATTCCTTTTCTGAAAAGGCTGACTGATTCCACACATGGGTTTCACAATGTGCGGGTTGTGTTTGAAATGAATGACAAACTTTTTGCAAATCTTTTCGGTGTTTCCTATAATGGTCTCCCTGTAGGGGAAAAGAATAGTAAAGATGTCAACCATTAGGAGGACATGGAGGAATGGCTGGGGATAAGCAAGAACCAAAAGGGTATTTACATCCATAAGGTCAAGCTAGCGGTGGCCCAAACAGTTTACCCTATCTTCTGGGCCAGTGCCTTTCCCAAGCTACTCTCCCAAGGGAAAATCCTTGAAGTATAGTAGGCTTGGATCATGTGGGATGTCATGGAAGAAGGAACCTATTACAATTGGGCCAAGTACCTCTCTGAAGGTCTACGAGTTGAAATGGTCAAGCTGCGTGAGAAGCTTGATGCCCATTTCAACGTACACTACGCCTTCTTCATAGCTTGGCTGCGAAGGTTTGCAGAATTCTTGGTAGTCCATGATAATGCTGCTTGGGTGTAGCAGGGCTACACCTAGATATCCAAACCATGGATTTGCCAAGTGTTTCGCACCACCCGATCCCAAGATCCCCTAGAAGCTATTGGGAAATCTCTTTCGATAACTATGAAGGATCGGGTGGGATGTACCTTTCGTGCCCCAAATAGTGTTGGAGATGTGCCTCCCAGTACCATAGGCAATGTGTTAAGGGGGGCACATCTCATTGCTAAAATGGTGAAGACCAGGTTGGAACATAAAAAGTCTCATCCTATGGAAGAAACTCCCCGTACTAATGAAGAAAAGGGGAGAAAGTTGCGATTCAAAGTTTGCAAGGTGCAACCCACCATTGGTAAGTATATTTAGTTGTTTCGTCAAGTAGTTCCCATTTAGTGTTAGACTAGCCTGCTTACCTTAGACGCGTTTAACAGAAGAAGAAGAAGAAGAGGTTTTGGCCCCTGAAGCAGGGGCCCCCATTGTAGAGGAAGAAGAGGCCCTGGCTATAGAAGAAGAGGCCCCTACCATAGAGGAAGAGGCCCTTGCTGCTAATGATCCCTTTGTAGAGTGTGCCCTAGTACCTGAGGGGCATATGACTAAAGAGGATGCCACCACACTTTTGAGTCAGCTAGAAGGGGAAGGGCTACAATTTGATGCTGGTGAGTTTGATTGCTTGCTGGACAATGTATTGATGGACGATCCCCCTGCTATCACCCTTGAGGATTTGATGGGTAGGAGATTTGCACTATCGTTTATGTTATTCATTAGCTTTGTTGGCCTCATTTTCATCACTGCTAACATGTTTTATTGTGCAGCGGACACCATTGTTAAGGCCCCTAACTCTTCTTCCTTGATCTGCCTTTGACCATGGACCGAGACCCTCGATAAATTTACTTTTATGGAGGGGGTGGTTGATGACATGATTGATCACCTAAGGCAGATTGATCCTGAGATAGGTATGTTGAAATTACTATGCTAAGCTCTCTAAGTTGTTTCATTTTTGCTATGGCACTATGACTAACACTTTCCACGTGTGATTGATAGCTTCTCATCTCAAGTGGGACCCTCGATAAGCGGTCGAGGTTGACGCAGTGCATGTACTCCCACCAGAGGTGACTGAGGTTCCTCATGATGTATACGAGGAAATGAGCAAATGTGTTCTCTACTCGGCACGTTCGTTGTGGGAGTGTAGGCATGTCAATGAGGACCTCTAGAAGAGGGTACAAAAACTTGAGAAAGAGAAGGCCAACCAAGCCGTCGAGTTGGAGCACCTTCGATCTAGGAACAAATTTTTATTGGCCTGTGACACTCGCAACGGTAGTTGGCGTATGGTTGTTATTGACTATGCAAGATACTGGACAGTCGTATGGAGCAAGAATGAGGCCACCCGTGAGATTATTGAACAATGCATGCAGATGGACCTTCTGGCCCAAAAGAACCAAGACTATAAAGATTATAGTGCAAAGTTGTACAAATAGGGATAGGCAAAAAAGAACCATAAGCACATGTACAAAATGGAACGTGTTGCCTATCGTAAAAAATATTGGGATGCTTCCATTGAGTTGCATGTCCATAAGCTATTCCTTGATGTAATTGGTGCTGCTAG
Source organism: Gnetum montanum (assembly GCA_015680685.1). Classification (NCBI taxonomy): domain Eukaryota; kingdom Viridiplantae; phylum Streptophyta; class Gnetopsida; order Gnetales; family Gnetaceae; genus Gnetum; species Gnetum montanum. The sequence goes on along the minus strand of MNCI01032178.1, from coordinate 294,725 downwards.
GGCTTATGAAAAGTTCACGCAACAAGTGGTGGTCAATGAGTATCCCAAAAGGGAAATGACCTTACCTTCTGGGGAAACCACCACCGCCACCTTTACCATGGGGCCACCCAGATGGATAGTTGTGGAGAAGGGAAAAGTTGTGGTAAGCATTGATCTGGAAGAGGAGAATTGGGCCAACCTCACCGAGGTGAAGATCCTACAATGTCTAGCATCTAGAATGGATAAGATACCCTCTAAAATGGATGCGGGGCCATCTCAGGTTAGTCATTCTTTATTGTTCACCATTTATTTCATGAGAACCTTGTTGTAGTTTTGATTTACTATATTTTTGTTGTTTTATGTCTTATGTAGGATCCAAATGAAGGTGTAGGACCCAGTGGAATAGGAAATGGGGACACTAATGTAGACTTAGTGTGGTAGCGAAAGATTTTTATTTTTGTTTTTTGATTTAAATTTTTGAAAAAATTATTGTATGGACTAAAATTGAATGAAAAGTAAAACGTGAAATAGTTATTTCATTTTTCTTTGGCTAATTATTTAAGTTTTAATTAAAATTTTTTTGTTAATGTGTTTGAGCCCCTTTTGGGCCTCCTCATTTTAGTTTAAGGCCATTTCGGGCCATGACAATAGTGTAAGGCCATTTCTGGCCATTGCTTAATGATGATGAGTTTTTTTTTTGTATTCTTTATTATAGGGAAGTAAAGTTGCTAGTTTGAGGCCATTTCAGGTTGCGATGGTAGTTTAAGGCCATTCCAAGCCATGGCAATAGTTTTTGACGACAAGGAAAATGCAATGAGAAAACTCAATGTAGAATGTAAATCATGTATACGGTAAACTTAATGTAAATTTATAAATTATGCAAGCAACAAGCTTAGTGTAAAGTGTAAATGATGCAAACAACCAACCACATGTAAAATGTAAATCCTACAAACAAGAAATTTAATGCGAAACATAAATCATACAATTGAACACATAACAATTCGCTAAAGTGATGTAAAAAGAAGTTTTAGTCATGCAATTACTTTCTAACCCAACGTGCGTTAGGTGAGGCATATGGCCAAGAGGCTTTGCATTGGTATTCGTTTATGTTATTGCTTACAGTTTGAAAGGGCAACTCGGCCCATGTGGTTTCTTCATTTGAACTGGCAGTTTTGGCATGCTAATTTGTTGAGTGCGGTGTTTCATTTTGAATAGGGGCTTCATTTTCAGAGATTTCTATCTCTGAACCTTGCTCCGCGTTCACATTGTTAATGGCCTTGGTGGCCACCTTGTCATCGTGAATTACCTTTTCCCCTCCCACATAGGGTAAGTGGATTTCTTGATGTATTGGTGAGAAAACAACCCTTAGTTGAGCCAACCATGATATCCCTAGGAACAAGTTGAACCTGGGCATCTGCTCTACCATGATGAATACTACACTTGTGGGGAACTAGTCTCCTACCACGAAGTTGATGCAAATAGTCCCCTTAACCACCACATGCTCCCCATTAAAGGACTTAAGGCATGAAGTTTCCGTGGGCTTGATTTGATCAACCAAGCCCAACTTGTCCACAATGGGAAATGGGATCACGTTGGTGGTAGCCCCATCATCAACATGTACACTGCAGATCTTGTACTGGCCCACTCGGATGGTAATGAACATAGGTGCGGTTGTCACTTGATCCTTTTCAGAGTCATCTTTGATGGACTTGTCATGAAATGTTAGCTGGGTGGGCTATGGTTCTTCGGCCATGGGGGGAAGCATGATAGCATGAATGGCTTTTTCTTCAGCCAGTGGGTCTTTGCTAACAGCGATAGACATCAACATGTGAACCGTTGCCTCTCAGTGCATTGCAGAAGTCATTATCAGGTCATACAGGCTTAGTGTTGTGTTTTTCTACTTCAGAGCCTGTTTGACTTATGATAGGGCATTCATAAAGTCTTGCCCACCATCTTGTTGTTTGCTAACCTTCTCCTCCTCCATACACCCCAGGAGGCAAATTTCTTGAGTAGGGGTAGCTTCAGATTGAACACCAGGCTTTCCTAGTTTAGAAGTTGATGGTTACACCTATGTTTTGCCATCGACAGCTAATGAGGAAGAAGCCATAGGTACTGCTAACAAGGGGGTAGACTTAGGAGGACCTAATGTGGCATGTTCTCTAGCTAGCTTATAAGCTAGGTGTTGTTCATGCTTCTTTGGGTGAGGAGGCTAGGGCATAACCTTCGTTGCTCGATTTTGTGCTGGGAGTGAACTTGCTGGCCTTGGCACCTTGATGAAAAAAGGTGCCTGCATTGTTGCAGTGGGTTGTAGTGTGATTTTTAGCACAAAGGGTGCAGGGGATGGCTAGCAGGGGGCCCTAATGACAAAGGGTTGTTGTGACGTAGTTGTTGTTGCTGGCGTTTCTGGGCTGCGAGGGGGTATACGAACCATGAATGGTTGCTATGGTGGCTTAGGGTTATTGTCAATGTTGATAGTGTTGGTTGTGTAACCAACATTATTAGCATTGAGGGGGTCTTTGTAAACATCCATCGACTGATTTTTAGGTCGAACAAGACTACTTTCATCTAAGACTAGCTTGCCCTGATCGAGCATGCGTTGAATGTCATCTTTCAATGCTAAACAGTAGTCAGTATCATGACCACATAGTTGGTGATAGTTACAGAAACATTCTAGCCTGAAATTCTTAGGCACTAGTGGCTCATTGGGCATAGCCAAGGAGGGGTTCCTAAGAACTTCGCAGTACCTTTGATGGAATTTGATAGCCTCCTCTGACATCCGTTTGTGCTATATACACCCATCTCCCAAAAATTGCTTCAAAAGTTTTGAAGGATTAATGGGTAAGGGGTTATACTTGGAGCGATCCTCATGCTCAAAGTTGGGCCTCGGGTGGGTTGGCGCCATAGGTGTTGAGGCTGATGACTGACCTGTGTTACTGGAGCTAGGTGTGGCTTTAGTGGGAGTATTGGGTGTTGTAGCAGCCTTTTTGTTATTACTATTGTTGGGCTTGGTTTCCTTGGCCACAGTAGCCACTATTGTTGCCACAGCCTTGCCCTTCTCTTTGTCTTTCTTAATGTGTGCATTTTTATAGGTGACATAGGCTAGGTCCCTATTGGCTTTGACCGTGTCTTGAATGCTCTTGATCTAAGCAAAGGCTTGGCTGAGGGAACGAAGGGCCATGTAGTAGAACTTAAACTTAATGAAGTCATTTACTGCTCCCTTAAAGATGGCCAACAAGTAAGCCTCAGCAATTGGCTCACGTATCTCATTCAGGTTATGCTCCACCACTATATGAATCTCTGCACGAATTCTAGCGGGTCCTATTTGACACTCATGAGCTGGTCTAGTGTGACTTCTGATTTTAAGTTGTACTTAAAACGAGTCACGAATTGACTCAATAGCTCTTCTAAGATTGAAATGGAGGCACGTGGAAGTGCACGGTACCAATCCAAAGCTTTGCCCGTTAGAGACATGGCAAAGACGCAGATGATGGTGTGAGGCCATGGATGCAACAACAAAGATTCAAACCTAAACGTTAGTAAGTGCATGTTCAGGTCACCCTCCCAGTTATGCTTTGTAAATTGGGAAAGTGGCACCCCAGGGGGCAACGTGAGCATGGGGATAGCCAGACTGATCAGGTCGTCATGGTAGAAGTCCATGACTTGAACTATCTCGAAACCAGTGTCTTTAAGTTGTTTAATCTATTCAGTGAGGGTGTGGATGAATTGGAAAGCTAGGTCCAGACCCGAGGACATTGCAAATGGTTGTGGGGTTGCCTGAGTAGCCATCATGGGTGGCACTATTGGGGCGACAGCCTATCCCATGGGAGGGACCATTGGGGCCACTCCAGCAAGCAATGTTACTTGGGTGGTCCACCACCTAGTGGATGGTGCTATTGGTGTGATGGCTATTGGTGGCACCATGGGGTTGGCTACTTGCCCAATTGGCAAGGCAGCCCACAACCATGTGTTTGGGTATACCACCTATGGGACTTGGTATGCTTGGGGCTGGACATGATGCAACATCTAAGAGGGTTGCGCAGTAGGGAGAGAAGTGGTTGGCATCAACCACATGGTTGGGACTGGGTCTGCTACTAGTAGTGGGATGGGTGTAGATGAGGTAACAGGAATGGAACTCACATGCAGTTGTGACGTAGGAACAGTGTGCACGTATGGCAGCATAGCCGTGACTGATGTTGGGTACGATGCTGGAATAGATTGGGAAGGGGGAGTGACTGGAAATGAAGTTGAAGGGCCTGTGTATTGATAGGTTGAAAATATGGGATGAGAGCCCATTACTGAAGAAGATGTGGGTTGTGGCAGGGTTGTGGAGACAATGAACGGGATAGAATAGAAGAGAGGGTTTGACCAAAAGATAGCGGTGGAAGGGATAGCCGTGGTGTAGATCTGGCCACCACCTTCGAAGTGGGAGTCCAAGTCTTCCTGCCCATCCTAAGACACTTCATCATAGTCGGACACTATGCCCCATTCCATAGACCTACTCACTCGCATTAGTTGGTTTAACACCCATTGATACGCTTCATTCAACGGGATAGTAACATTAGGAGCAAGGATGAACTCCCTCCCATTCCGGTGGAGGAACTGAAAATTACATTTATCCTTGACTTCTTGGCGGTCTAAGGGTATATTCACTTGGACTTTTTCATAGAGGAAATCGTATTGCTCTGCGTCTTGTGCCAAATTCTCGGGTGATAGGTGTTGCAGCCTAAGGGACTATCATTGTATTAGCACTCGGCTGGGCGGTCACTCGGGGCCTACCATATTCTGGATAGAGTAAGTCATCTCCAGGTTCAAGGTGGGAATAGTAGTGGTTGCAGGAATCATTTTCTATTGTAAAGTGGATAGAAACAAGTAGGGTATGTTAGTTAACAATTGCAAACAATGCGTTGTTACACTGAGTGGTTGTAGTCAAAAATTGTAGAAGAGGAGTCTGAAACTGGGTATGTTGGGAAGTGTCGAAATCTGGTTTCCTTCACTATTACACCTACTATGCTAAGAAAGACTGCTACACCAAAAGGTTTGCTACGCTGCAGGGGATGCAAGCAACGGAACATGATGGGCAACGTACCATAGTGGATAGCATAACACAGTATGTGACATTATGTGGTGGGTAGTGTAACACTATAGATGGGGCTGCTATGCCATAGGACATAGGTAGCGTAGCGTAGTTAACAAAGTGAATGCAGTACAGTAAGTGGTTGGAGGCTTTCTTCCTGTCGGGTTCTAGAAAAACCGTTGTTGCGACCAGTCTGCACCACCCGATGCATAGAAAACCACAAGGGTGTCACTTCTATGCTAGTAGGTGATGAGGTATAGATAGCATGTAGTATTACCCATGAAGCAAAGAAGGGGCACAAAGAAGCCCTCCTTCTAGCGCCAAAAACTATAGCGACCAAAAACATTGGTGGCTAGAACATCGAGAGGTTACCAAGCGTACATTCTAACCCTGGATTCGCATGAGGGCCGTGCTGGAGAAAAATGGAAACCGGGTGCCCTGAATAGTCTAGTCGATCAGACAGGGACTTAACTAGTGTACAATAACCTTTAGTAAACAATTTTTTAAAGACGTTATGTATAACTTAAGTGATAAACATAATCTAATAAGCAATGATGCAAAATACAATGATAGCAAAACAAAATGAAATAGGATTGAGTGAGAGAGTGCACCACCCCAAGATCAGGGGATTTGATCTTTGTTTGGCTCAAAGGTGTATAACTGAGGTGTAGTATGGATATGCATAGCTTATAATGTAGTATGGTCACAGCTCCTTGAACTGCTATCAACAGCTTGCTAACAGGAATCGGTGAGCCGGTGTTTGCTAGGCTAGGAGAGATCCAAAAAGTGTTGCTACTGGGGTTTGCTATCTATCAACCCTCTACTTGCCAGTCTATTTGCCAAAGCTAATCACCAGCAAGCCAAAATTCCAAATGCTGATCTTCAAAGCCAATTGCAAGGAAAGTGATTCTCAAAGCCAACAATGCCAAAAGCCAACCCTTTAAACATTTTCCCTGGGGTATTTATAGAGCCAGTGAGAGAGAAACGTGGTTTGGATGCCATGAGTCTTGGGTCCCACAGAGTGCAAATGTGACTGTGCCATGCTACTATGTAATGCTGGGCTATAGTGTTATGTTGCAGTGTGATGCTGAACGTGAAACTTATTGTGCTGTGACCATACCATTCAAGCTGCATGTGCCAAAATCCAAGAAACTACCATGTTTGTTACAAAGAATGCAACAATGAATGAAAAATGGAGCTTGTGCTCCAGGACTACGTCTTCCCTACTCTTGTGAGTAGGGTCAAGCATAGGGACAACTTTGGGAATGACCAGGGGATGCAAAACAAAGCAAACTTGTTGATCCTTGTCTATTGAAGACATGCCTAGATGGGAGTGACCACTGCGACTAAGTTTTGGAGCTAACCGAGGATGTCCTGATGGTTCCATATGAGTGTTACGCTATTTACGCTGCCCAGCATATCGGCGTAGCGTAAACACCTACATGCTATGCTGCGCTACGCTATGTAGCGTAGTTGCCAGTCTTGAGAGAAATTTTTCTTGAAATTTGAAAATACCTGTCTGAGGCCTGGCTAGGTAAGTAACCTCTAGGATTGACAACCCTATCTTCCATGTTGAAAGGTCCTGGGACCTGTGAAGTTCATCCTTGGGACACTTCCATGCTTTGTGTCTCCACTACGCTGTGCTATGCTGTGTAGCATAGCACAACATAGTAGCCAGTGTGACATGCATCCTTGATTTATAATGCTTTTTCGAGAAATTTTTCTTGGGACCAGATGGGAGAAGTGGAATAGGCAGTCTTGGAGGTTGAGGTATGCTAAGTGCAATTCCTTCGCAAGGACCACTTGACAGAGGACCTTCGTGTGTTCTGACCCTACTACGTTGCATAGAGTAGCACTCAGTTTGACTTGAAACTTATCTCATTTTACAAACATTCCATCATGGGATGTCGGTCATGTCTTAGCGTTGCTGCAGGAAAAGCATGTTTGATGGTTAAGGCATGGGAAAATATGCTTATTCCATCAGAGCAATCTGAGTAGGAGTATTGTCATAGTGCATCTCTGCTACGCTGTGCTGCGCTGCATAGTGTAGCACAGCGTAGCACTCAAGTTGAGATGATTTCTGATAAAACTTGCCACATTTTGCTATGTCATGTTGCTCATGCATCAAGGATGAAGTGGGGTAGATATCCTAGAGGACTAAGTCGTTGTCAATCTGCATCTTGGGTGCCTGATTAGTCTTCTCAAGGCCTGTTATGCTATGCAGCATAGCAGGTTTCTGTGATTAAAAAACTTGTCAAACTATTGAGTCCATCCTTTTGCTATGTCATAGTTCCTAGCATGGTCCCTGGGTAGACCGTCAACCAAGTTAAGTATCAAGCTAGGCAAGCTAGGGGGTGTAGCAAGCTTGTCAACCTAGGAGATAGAAAATTTTCCAGATTGTATGGTCTACCCCTAGTGCCTCTTTCATGCAAATTGGCCTTATGGCTAGGTGCTACGTTGACTATGCTGTAGAGGGCAATAGGTAGGCTCGAAAGTGACTTTGCATGCATTAGGACTTCTGGGGTGCCACATTGTTTGCACAGTCCATAGTGACACCATGCTTGTAGAGATCCTTGCCCAAATTTTGGGACTGTGTTGAATCATCGGAGTCCTAAAATTTATGGTGTTTCACTTCTCTGCTTAGCCTCCCTCAATCAAAAAACCATAAGAGGATCCCAAAAACCAAAACCAGAAAAAAGAGGAGAGGCCCCAACAATAACAACCTAAGGTTGAAGTTCGCATTTTGGGGTGCATGGAGGAACTAAAGCACAACAATGGTAACAAGCCCACGACCAATGGTAAAAATTCCATAGTATGATGAAACAAGTTAAGAAATTCCTTAAGAAAAAGAACATAACTCTGAGCTTATATGACCTGATCCTGACTTCTGCTACACATCATGAGGTGCTAGTTAAGATGTTGACTTCTATCCTTGTTAGTGAGGACATACCTGCTAATGAGGAATCCATCCATGCAATAATGGTTCCTTCACTTAGGGAAAATAAGTCAACATCGCTGGTGTTTATCGATAGCAAGGTCAAGACCAACCCCTAAAATGGTGAAGTGGCCATGGCTCCTCTTTTCATAACCATACATGTAGGATAGTACAAGGTGCATCGAGTGCATGTTGATGATGGTGCCACAACTAACATTATCCCATGCACCATTGTTGAGTGCCTAGTCTTAATTGAGAAAATATAGCATACAACAATCATAGCCCTTAAGTCCTTCAATGGATCAAGGATTGCTATCAAGGGGTCTATCTCCTTGGACTTTATAGTAGAGGAGAAATTTCCCACAACCATTAATTTGTTGGTGGTGGAGGAGACACTAG
>MNCI01032178.1:256440-279089 GCA_015680685.1 Gnetum montanum | reverse complement strand
TTGAGATGATTAGTAGCTTCCTTAGACTTAACTGCTATGTCATCAACATAGTCGTTCAGCCTTTCTAAGAGGTAATCATTGAAGATGTGTGTCATTGCTTGTTGATACATTACTCTAGTGTTTTTTAGCCCAAAGGGCATCATTTTGTAGCAAAAAGTCCCCCAAGGGGTCATAAAAGTAGTTGCCAACTAGTGCTCTGGGTTGATGCGAATTTGGTTATAGCTTGAAAATCCATCCATGAAGGACAGTAAGGCATGACCAGCCGTAGTGTGGATAAGTTGATCGATACTTGGCAATGGGAAGTCATCCTTAATCGTTGCTTTGTTCAGGTCTCGAAAGTCTATACAAATTCATATACCTTCCATTTTCTTAGAAACTACAATGATGTTTAATACCCATTTCGAGTAATCGACCACTCTAATGAAACCAGCTTGATAAAGCTTGGTGATTTCATCACGTACAACTAGTGCAATCTCTGGTTTGATTTTGCAAGCCTTTTGCTTGACTTCCTCGACACGCAAATCTAGGATAATGTTGTGTTGTATGAGTCACAAGTCCAAGCCCGGCATGTCATCATATGACCATGCAAACACTTTAATATTGTCATTGAGAACTTTTGACATGTTTTGATGTACCTGTGGATCTAGTAGGGAGCTAACTTTCAAGTTTTTGCTTTACCTCTAGTGGTAGTTACAAGGATTTCTATAAGGGGGTCCTTAGTTACATCCCCAACCTCTAGGTCTAAAGCTTGAACTAGATGTTCGGGCCAGTTGAGGGGTGCTTCTAAGGACGCTACGTGAATGTCACAAGAGGATAATTCAAACTCTACCAATTCTAAATTCAAGCATCTTGTAAGTCTACCATAGGGACCTGTCAAGGTCAAAGACTAACAAAGATCACCATGTGCAGCCATTTTTAGTTGAACTTGCCACAATGAAAAAATAGACGAAGTCAAGTGATACCTGTTTGAAACAATAGCATGTAATGAATATATGTAAAGCAATGATGTATCATAAGATAGTTGCCAGTTTAAGGTCTTAGGGGACAGCCACTATGAAAAATTTGTAAATTGAAGTTGCTAGTTTAAGGTCTTCGCAGATCATAACCATGTAACATTATGAGTTAAAGTTGCCAATTTAAGGTCATAGCAGACCGTCACTAGGTCTAAAATATAAGACAAATGCTAAAATTTCTAGTTTAAGGTCATGGCGGACCATAACTGGGCTACATTATAAGTTAAAATTGCTAGTTTAAGGTCTTTGTTGATTGTAACCATGAAAAATTTGTAAAGATGAAGTGAAAATTTTCGTGGACCCACTTGCTACATTGCAGCTGAGTGCTACGCTACAGTGGGGACATGCTACACTGTAGTAGTGCTACACTGCAGGGGTGTTTCACGTTATTCTGGACATGAAAGTGACAATTTTTTTTACCATGTTGGCTATAAATAGGGGATTACCCCTTGGTAAATTTGTCATTTTCATTGTTAGAGCTAACACCCAGAGCATAGCATGGTCGAGTTGAGAGAGAGAGCATAACAAGTGTAGCGTAGTAGTTGATACAACTGATTTGTGAGTGAGGCAATGGTGCGCAAAAGTGAACGTAGGCATTAGGGGCTTGCCAAGGTGGATGAAGTGAAGCACAACCTGGGACGCCTCTCCAAGGCACGTGTTGAGGAAAGGTTGGAGGGTCCATCCACTTGGTAAGTGTTACGCTACCCTCGTTTTCATTGTGTGATTTATCAATTTAGATTGTTATTTCCATCAATATGTTGGTTGTTTCGGTTATTATTGTGGCTACGCTGTGACTGTTGTTATTTCTTTTGTTGTTGTTTTGGCCATTGAGCTATGGCTATCGCCACTTTGGCCGCAATGGACATGGTGGTTGCTATGCTATGGTTGTGCATGGCATCGCCCTGGCCACCATTGTTAGGAATGGTCACTGCACTATCACAAGGGTTTGAGCAGTTCTGGGTAGTGTAGCACATGCTTAGTGTAGCGTACTACCCTTAGACAAGATTTTTTGTTTGCGCCATTTTGAGGCAGCGTAGCACATGCCTGGTGTAGCATAGCACAAGCAAAGGAGGAGTTTATTGTATCTGTGTTTTACTTGACTATGTTTCATTTGATGGGGTAGGGCTAGGACAATGGGAACACTATGTGTATTTTTCCTAAGCCACGTTGTTTTGACATTGTGACTATTACTGGGTTACGTTTTTGGTTCTTGTTACACTATGCTGCCCTAGCTATCATGGTTGCTATGTAGCTATGCTAACAAGCCCACTACACAGCTATGCCAGTAGACCTGCTACGTTGCTATGTTGTTGATACTATTACTCTGCTACGCTTGTTAGTGTCTTACTATGCTTACTGCGTTGCTATGCTTACACAGGGTATGGGCGTCCTGCTACGCTGCACGTATTGTAGCCGTTGCCCTTATGCAAAGTGTAATTGTTACCCTACACTATACAGGGTACGCCTACTACACTGTGCTACATAGGGCATAGCTACTATGCTACGCTATGCGTGACACTTTGCTACACTTCATGCAATGTTTAATTCTATTTTACTAGGGACTTATTATTTCATGCCTAAGGGAAAAACTATACAGCAAGGGTTACGCTATGCTACTTGGTAATCATCACTTGAATGTTGCATTAACGCTTTCTTGTTGTATTGCATAGGGTCATGCTAAAACCCATCTTGATTGTCCTTGAGCTGGTAGGAGTCCTATGCTGCCTTAGTGAGCCCATGTCCAACATCCCCCCTCCTCACGCATGGGTAGGGTATCAAGCAGTCTGGGTCCGAGAGGATGCATAGGACTTTCTAGAGTTCCTCCTTTGCCATTTTACTATGATCGTGTGGTCACACTTATCGGTCGAAACAACCGCTATACTTACTGAAACGTTGTTGCCCAAGGAAAATCGGGGCATTCTGAAGTTCATGGCTATTGGGTCGATCGAACATGAAGGGGCAGAAGGCTCCAACCGGTGCCCAGGAGCCTTGAGGCACTTAAGTTGGATATGGGACATGCCTAAATTCAAATGCTACCATCTATACAACACATTGTACGTTGCCCGTCACATGGGAACCTACTTCTAGAACCCACCTGGAACCATTTATTGTGCCAACAGGTGAGTCCTATGAAGATGTTTCAAGCATGTTGTATTGTTTGTCTTGCATGGTCAAAATGCTTACCTTATTTTGCATGTGGCTAGGTTTTATGTTAACAAGGACGGTCTTCACGGTAACATGGATACATTGGCGTTGGTCCAAACGGCTTTGCAAGAGTTCTCCTCTACCAAGAATGTGCATGTCAGTGTTATAGAACAACTTGGGCTTGACTTCAAAACCTATCCAACTAAGTATTCCAAGTTCTATGAAAAATGCGAAGAAGTTGGCTAGTTAGATAGCAAATGGGCATCTCGTCGACCGCTTACCATAGAAGATGTTCTGGTGGAAATTCCACCATTTCCTATGCCATTTAAACATGGTATGTTAAATCATGCATTTGTTTTTATGTGCTCAAGTGATGATTTGCTTTTGCTTTTTCTAATTTTTTTGTTGCTAACTATTGCAATAGCTAGCGAATCCCAAGAGGTTACAGTGATCACCTCTGGGCGTGACAAGATCAACCTTTTCTTCAAGTATAGTGAGGTGGACAAGACTTAGCATTGGCTTTGAAATGGGGCCCTAGCCACCTTGGTTCACAATGTTCAGGAGGCTGGACTCATGGATTTTTTCTTAGTTGTAAATCCAAGTGTCCCAACTGCCGAAATGCTCTCCCTAGTTAACTCCTTTTCCGAAAAGGCTGACCGCTTCCGCACATGGGTTCACAATGTGCAGGTGGTGTTTGAGATAAATGACAAACATTTTGCAAATATTTTTGGTATCCCCTCTAATGGCCTACCTGTGGGAAAAAAGAGTAGCAAGGATGTCAACCATCAAGGGGACATAGAGGAATGGTTGGGGACCAGTAAGGATCGAAAGGGGATTTATATCCACAAGGTCAAGCTAGTGGTGGCCTAAATGGTTTACCCTATCTTCCATGTCCATGCCTTCCCTAAGCTACTCTCCCAAGGGAAAATCCTTGGAGTAGAACAAGCCTAGATCATGCAGGACATTATGGAAGAAGGGACCCGCTAAAATTAGGCCAAGTACCTATCAAAAGGCTTGTAAGCTAAAATGGTCAAACTTCATGAGAAGCTTGATTCCCATTTCAATGTGCATTACGCCTTCTTCATAGCTTACCTACGATGCTTTGTAGAATTCTTGGTGGTCCATGAGAATGGGGCTTGGGGTGCAACAAGATCGCACCCAGATATCCAAGCCATGGATTTACCAAGTTTTCTATACCACTTGATCCCAAGATCCTCCAGAAGCTATTGGGGAATCACTTTTGATAACAACAAGGGATTAGGTGGGGCATACCTTTTGTGCCCTGGACAGCATTGGAGAGATGCCTCCCATTAATGTAGCTAATGTGTTAAGGAGGACACACCTCATTGTAGAAACTGTGAAAACCAGGCTACAACGCAAAAAGTCTCATCTTGCGGAAGAAGCTTCTCGGGCTAATGAAGAGAGGGGGAGAAAGCTACGAATCAAAGTTTGTAGAGTGCAACCCATAGTTGGTAAGTGTGCTTAACTATCTGATTAGTGTAGCACCTACTACGTTGTGCTACCCTGTGTGGCATAGCACAACATAGCACCCATTTATTGTTGAAGTATCCTACTTATTTTGAATGTTCTTATCAGAAGAAGAAGAGGTTTTGGCCCCTGAAGCAGGGGCCCCTGCTAAAGAGGAAGAAGAGGCCCCGACAGCAGAAGAAGAGTCCCCTACCATAGAGGAGGAGGCCCCTGTTGCCAATGACCTTTTTTGGAATGTGCTTCAGTACCTGAGGGGAACATGACTGTTGAGGATGCTGCCACATTTTTGAGTCAGCTAAAGGGGCTGGTGAGTTTGATCACTTGCTTGACAGTATGTCGATGGGCGATCCCCTGGCTATCACCCCTAAAGGTTTTCTAGGTAGGAGCTTTACACTATCATTTATGTTATTTTTTAGCTTCGTTTTTGTCTTCTGCACCATTACTAACATGTTTTTTTGTGTAGTGGACACCACTATTAATGCCCTTGATCCTTCTTCCTCGATTTGTCTCTGACCATGGATCGAGACCCCCAATAAATTTACCTTTATGGAGGGGGTGGTCGATGACATGATTGATCACATGAGATAGATCGATCCTGAGATAGGTATGTTGGAGTTACTATGTTAGGCTCTCTAAGTTGTTGCATTTCTTTGCTATGGCACTATGACTAATGCTTTTCCACATGTAATTGATAGCTTCTCGTCTCAAGTGGGATCCTAGGTAGGCTGGTGAGGTTGACGTAGTGCCTGAACTTCCTTCAGAGGTAGCTGAGGTACCTCATCACATATACAAGGAAACAAGTAAATGTGCATTGTACTCAGCATGCTCCTTGTGGGAGTGTAGGTGTGTCAATGAGGACCTCTGGAAGAGGGTACAAAAACTTGAGAAAGAGAAGGCCAACCGAGCCACTGAGTTGGAGGACCTTTAGTCTAGGAATGAATTTTTATTGGCCCATGATACTCGTGATGGCAGTTGGCATATGACTGTGATCAACTATGCAAGATATTGGAAAGTTGTACAGAGTAAGAACGAGGCCACGCATGAGATCATAGAACAATGCATGGAGATGGATTTTCTGGCCAAGAAGAACCAAGATTGGAAGGATTATAGCACAAAGGTGTATGAATGGGGAAAGGCACAAAAGGACCATAAGAATATGTATAAAATGGAACGTGTTGCCTATCATAAACAATATCGGGATTCTTTTGTTGAGTTGCATACCCATAAGCTATTCCTTGATGTCATTGGTGCTTCTAAGGCCTACGAAAAGTTCATGCAATAGGTGGTGGTTAGTGAGTCTCTTGAAAGGGAAATGACCTTACCTTTTGGGGAGACCACCATTTCCACCTTTTCTCTAGGGCCACCTAGATGGATAGCTTTGGAGAAAAAAAAGTTACAGCAAGCATTGATCTGGAAGAACAGAATTGAGCCAACCTCACTGAGGAGGAGATCCTACAACATCTAGCGGCTGGAATGGATAAGATACCCTCTGAAATGGACATGAGGCCATCTCAGATTAGTCATTCTTTGTTGTCCACTATTTATTTTATGAAAGCCTTGTTGTAGTTTTAATCTATTATTTTTTTATTTTGCCTCATGTAGGATCCAAATGAAGGCACAGGACCTAGTAGAACAGGAAATGGTGATGCTGACGAAGATTTGTAGTGTGACAGCAATTTGATTTTTTTTTGTGATCATTATTGTATGGACTGAAATTGAATGAAAAGCATAGTGTGAAACAATTATTTTATTTTGGTTAATCTGTTATTTTTTTTATTTTTTTATTTTTTGGGCCCCCTTGGGGGCCTCTTGTTTTAGTTTTAGGCCATTTTGGGTCGCAGCAATAGTTTAAGGCCATATCGGGCCAGGCGGTAGATAATTAATGCAAGTAACAACCATGATGTAAATGGGGGACATAATGTAAATAGTAGACACAATGTGAATGCGAATAGTAGACATGATGCAAACAATTAAAAAAATGTAAACAGTGATCGTAATGCCAAAAATGAGCATAATGCAAGTAGTGAATGTTATGCTAAAAATGAACATAATGCAAATAGTGAACGTGATGCTAAAATTAAGACGAAAGATGATAAAAAATGTTAAAGCCAAGTCTTTATGGGATTGACTTAGAGGTAATCTCTCATTACACAGTTGTTTCTTAACCCATTGTGGCTAGGCGAAGCATATGGCCGAGAGACTTTGTTGTGGTATTCTTCTATGTCGTTGTCTGTTGTCTGAAAAGGTAACTTAGCCCATGTAGTTTCTTTTTATAAGTCGGTGTTTTTGGCTTGCTCATTAGTCAAGCAAGGGGTTTCAGCATGAACAGATGCTTCATTCTCAGAGATTACTATCTCTGAACCTTGCTCCATGTCAATGTTGTTTATGGCTTGGGAAGCCGCTCCGTCACTATAGATCACCACTTCCTAGCCCGTGTAGGGAAGGTGGATCTCTTGATGTATCGGTGAAGAGATAGCCCTTAATTGGGCTAACCATGACCTCCCTAAGATTAGGTTGAACCCAAGCATCTCTTCCTCCACAATGAACACTGCACTTGTGGGAACTAGTCCCCTACCACAAAGTTAATGTGGACAATTCCCTTTACCACTATGCATGTCCCATTGAACGATTTCAGGTAGGAAGTTGTCATGGGCTTGATTTGATTAACCAAGCCCAATTTGTCCACTATGGGAAACAAAATGACATTGGTAGCAGCCCCTTCATCAACATGTGCCCTTCGAATCTTGTATTGGTTGACTCGAATTATGATGAACATGGGTGCCATTGTCACCTGACCCTTTTTAGGGTCATCCTTAATGGACTTATCATGAAATGTCAAGTGTGCTAGCTATGGTTCTTTAGCCGTAGAGGGAAGCATGATAGTGTGGATTTCTTTCTCTTTGACTGGCATGTTTTCGTCAACCGGGAGAGACCCTAACATGCGAACCATGGCATCACGATGCGTCGTGGAAGTCATTATCAAGTCATATAGGCTTAAAGTTGTGTTTTTCTGCTTTAGGGCCTGTTTGACTTATGTAAGGGTGTTGAGAAAGTCTTGACCACCATCTTGTTGTTTGTCGGCCTTCTCCTCTTTTATATGTTCTAGAAGACAAATCTCCCAAGGGGGAGTGGTTTTAGGTTGGTTGACAAGCTTTTTTGGCTCGACGAGCATTGATTGTGTATGTATGCTACAGTTAGCAGCTAATGATGAAGAGGTCATGGGAACTACCAACAAGGGGGTTGGCTTAAGGGGACCTAGTGTAGTGTGTTCCCTAGACATCTTGTCTGCTAAACACTTTTCACACTTTTTTGGATGCAAAGGCTATGGTGCAGTTTTTGTTACCTAGCTTTGGGTGGTAGAGGAGGCTGGATGTTTTGGCACCTTAATGAAAAATGGTGCCTATTGTGTTGGTGCAGCCAAAGGTGCAACTCTAGGCACAAAGGGTGAGGTGGATGTTTGATGAGGAACTTTAAGAACAAACAGGGCTTGTGATGTTGTTGTTGTTGTTGTTGGTGTTTCTACGTTACAAGGAGGCACATGCACCATGAATGGTTGTTGTGGTGGTTCTGGATTACTGCCAATGCCAATGACGTTAATGATGTACCCCGCGTTGTTAGCATTTAGGGGGTCTTTGTAAACATGCATTAATTAGTTTTCAGGGTAGATGGGACTGATCTCATCCAAGATCAATTTTTCTTGATTTATCATGCATTGTATATCATCTTCCAGTGCTAGGCAGTAGCCCGTATCATGACCACACAGTTGGTGGTAGTCATAGAAATGTTCTAACCTAAAATTTTTAGGAACTAGAGGTTCGTTGGGCATAGCCAAGGAGGGGTTTTGCAAAACTTCATAATACCTTTGATGGCATTTGATTGCCTCCTCCAACATTCGTTTATGTTGTATACACCCAGCTCCCAATAGTTTCTTCAGAAGTTCTGAAGGCTTAATGGGTAAGGGGGTATACTTGGAGTGATCTTTATGCTCAAAGTTCGGCCTTAGCTGGGTTGGCATCACAGGTGTGGCATTAGTGGGAGCGTTGGGTGCTATAGCAGTGTTTTTGTTGTTGTTAGGCTTAGCCTTGTTGGCTACAATGGCCACTGTAGTTGCTGTGGCCTTGCCTTTTTCCTTGTCTTTCTTGGTGTGTGCATTCTTGTAGGTGACGTAGGTAGGGTCTCTACTAGCCTCTGCAGCATCTTGGATGCTCTTTGTTTGAGCAAAGGCTTGGCTAAGGGAACGTGGGGCTAGGTAGTAGAGTTTAGACTTAATGAAGTCATTTACCACTCCCTTAAAGATGGCCAACAAGTAAGCCTCAGCAATCGGCTTGTGTATCTCATTCAAGGTTGCACTACACCACTGTATGAATCTCTACATAGATTCTAGTGGGTTCTGCTTGAAGCTCATGAGCTGGTCTAGTGTGACCTATGATTTCAAGTTGTACTTGAAGCAGGTCACGAACTAACTTAGTAGTTCCTCCAAGGTTGAGATGGAGGAACGTGGGAGTGCATGGTACTAGTCTAGAGCTTTGCCTATTAGAGACATGGAAAAGACACAGATGATAGTGTGAGGCCATGGTTGCAACAATAGAGATTCAAACCTAAAGGTCACCAAATGTGCATTGAGATTTCCCTTCTTGTTGTATTTTGTAAATTGGGGGAGTGGTAGCCCATGGGGCAATGTAAGCATAGGAACAGTCAGGCTGATAGGGTCATCATGGTAAAAATCTATGACCTGGATAGTTTTAGAATTAGTGGCCTTAAGCCATTTGATCATTTCGGTGAGGGTTTGGATGAGCTAGAAGGCTGATCTAGACCTGAGAACGTTGCAGGTGGTTGTGGGGCTGTAGGAGTAGCCATCATTAGTGGTGTTGTTGGGGCAGTAGCTTGTCCCATGGGGGGCACCATTGGGGCTGCTCCAATGAATGGTGTCGCCTGGGTGGTCCACCACCCAGTGGGGGGCACTACCGTGGTAGTTGCCGTTGGTGGCACTGTAGGGTTAGTTACCAACATGATTGGTGGAGCAGCCTATAGCCCCGTATTTTGCTGTACTACATGCAAAAGCTGGTACACTTGGGGTTGCACGTAGTGTGGCATCTAAGATGGTTGCACAATAGGTAGAGAATTGGCTAGCGTCCACCACACGGTTGAGAATGGGTCTACTATTGGTGGTGGGATGAGTGCAGATGAGGGAATAGGAGCAGAACTCACATTCAGTTGTGACATAGGCACAACATGCACGTATGTTAGCGTAGCCATGATTGACATTGGGTACGATGCTGGAACACATTGGGAAGTGAGCATGATTGGAAATGAAGTTGAAGGGCCTATTTGTTGATAAGTTGAAAACATGGGATGTCTGCCCATTACTAAAGGTGTGGGTTGTGGCAGGGTTGCGACAATGAAGGGAGCAGAAGAGAAGAGCGGGTTTGTCTGAAAAATGGCAGTGGAAGGGGTAGTCGTGGTGTAGACATGGCCACCACCTTCAAAGTGGGAGTCCAAGTCTTCCTGTCCATCCTAAAATGCTTCATCGTAGTGGGACACTATGTCTCATTCCCTAGACCTACTCACTCGCATCAGTTGGTTTAACACCCATTGATACACTTCAATCAATGGGATGGTGACGTCAAGAGCAGGGATGAACTCTTTCTTGTTTTGATGGAGGAACTTGAAGTTACATTTATCCTTGAGTTCTTGGCGGTCTAAGGGTAGATTCGCTTGGACTTTTGCACAAAGGAAATTGTATCGCTCTGTGTCTTGTGCCAAATGCTCGGGTGACAGGTTTCACAGCCTAAGGGACTACCATTGTACTAGCACTAGGCTAGGCAGTCACTTGGGACCTGTCACATGTTGGACAGAATAGGGGACCTCTAGGTTTGAGGTGGGAACTATAGTAGTCATGGGAATCATTTTATGTTATAAAAGGAAAAATTGTAGAGAAGAGAGAGGCTGAAACTGGGTACGCTAGGGAGTGTCGGAAGCTGGCTTTCTTCACTGTTACGCCTGCTACGCTAAGCAGGACTACTACGCTAAGAGGTTCGCTACACCACACGAGGCATAGGTAGTGTAGCATAGTCAACAGAGTGAATGTGGTATAGTAAGGAATTTGAGGATTTTGTCCTACAGGGTTCTAGAGGAACTGTTGTTGTGAGCAATCTACACCACCTGGTGCGTAGACAACCACAAGGGGGTCATGTCTACGCTAGTAGGTGACGGGGTACAGAGAGCATGCAGGATTACCTGTGATGCATAGAAAGGGCACAATAGGCCCTCCTTCTAGTGCCAAAAATTGTAGTGACTAAAAACGTTGGCGGCTAGAACACCGAGAGGTCACCGGGCATACAACATAACCCTAGATTTATGCGAGGGTAGAGCTAAAGAAAAATGAAAATGGGGTGCCCTGAATGGTCTGGTCGATTAGATAGGGACTTGATCGATGTACAAGAACCTTTTGTAAATTTTTTTTAAATATGTTAGGTATAACTTAAGTGTTAAGCAACAAACATAAACTGATAGAGAATAATGCAAAATATGATATTGTAAAATGAAATGAAATAGGATTGAGTAAGAAAGTGCACCACCCCAAGATCAGGGGACTTGATCTTTGTTTGGCTGAAGATGTACAACTGATGTATAGTGTAGACAAGCATAGCTTACAACAAAGTGGTATGGTCACAGCACCTTGAACTACTATCAATATCTTGCTAATAGGAACCTTCTACTTGCCAGTCTCTTTGCTACAGCTAATCACTAGAAATCCAAAATGCCAAAATTCCAATCTTTAAAGCCAACTTCTAGAAAAGTGATTCTCAAAGCCAACAATGCCAAAAGCCAACCATAGGAAAGATGATCCCAAAAGCCAACCCTTTGAACGTTGTTTGTCGGGGTATTTATAGAGCTAGAAGTGGGAGAGAAACATGATTGGATGCCATGTGTCCTGGGTCCCACAAAGTGCAAACGTGACTGTGGCATGCTGCTATGTGATGTTGGGCTAAACGTGAAACTTGTTGTACTATGACCATACCGTTCAAGCTGCATATGTCAAAATCCAGTGAAATTCCATGTTTTTTGCAAAGAATGTTAATAATAAATGCAAAGTGGAGCTTGTGCTCTAGGATTACATCTTCCCTACTCTTGTGAGCAGGGTCAAGCATAGGAGCAACTTTGGGGATAATCAGGGGGGTGTAAAACAAAGCAAAGTTGCTGATTCTGTTTGTTGAAGAAATGTCAAGATAGGGGTGACCATTGCCAACAAGTTCTGGGGTTAACTAGAGATGATCTGAGGCTTTCATGCGAGTGTTACGCTACTTACACTTCCCAGTGTATGGGTGCAACATAAACATTCACATGCTACGCTATGTAGCATAGCATAGAGTAACCGTCAGTCTGAGAGGAACCTTGCCCGAAAGCCTAAAAACACCTATCTGAGGCTTGGCCAGGTAAGCAACTGTAATCCTTTCTTTCATGTTGAAAGGTCCTGGGACCTACAAAGTTCATCTTTGGGATACTTTTTTGCTTTGTATCCTTGCTACGCTATGCTACGTTGTGTAGCGTAGCACAACATAGTAGCCATCATGACATGAATTCCTATTTGATCCACAATGCTTTGTCGAGAAATTCTGCTTAGGGCCTGAGGGGCAAAATGGGGCAGGTAGTCTTGGAGGTTTGAATGTGGCCAAATGCAGTCCCTTTGCTTGGAACCACTTGGCAAGGGACCTTTGTTCATTCACACCCTACTACAATATGCTATGCTACATAGCGTGGCACAACATAGCACCCAGTTTGGCTCAAATTTTGACTTACTTTGTAAGCATTTTTTTTATAGAATCTCAGTTATGTCCTGACGTGGAAACAGAGTAAACATGTTTGATAGTTGAAGCATGGGCAAATATGCTTACTCCATCAGATCCATTTGAGTAGGAGTATTATCAGAGTACATCCTTGCTATGCTGTGCTACACTACGTAGCATAGCATAACGTAGCACTCAAATTGAAATGATTTCTAACAAAACTTACCACATTTTGCTCCATCATGTTGCTAATGCATCAAGGATGAAGTAAGGCAGATATCCTGGAGGACAGAGTCATTGTTAATCTGCATCCTTGGTGCCCAATCAGTCTTTCCAAGGCCTACTACACTATGTAGCGTAGCAGGTTTCATAGTTGGAAAACTTGCCAAACTATTTAGTCCATCTTAAACACCTTCGAATGCTCCTAGCATGGTCCCTAGGTAGACTATCAGCTGGGTCAAGTGTCAAGCTGGGCAAGCTAGAGGGTGTAGCAAGCCTGTTAGCCCAGGAGATAGAAATTTTTTTGAATTGTACGGTCTACCCCTGGTGCCTCTTTCATGAAAACTGGCCTTGTGGCTAGGTGCTACATTTGACTGTGCTGCAGGGGATGGTGGGAAGACCCAGAAGTGGCTTTGTAGGAATTAGGATTTCTGGGGTGCCATATTGTCTGCACGGTTCAACGTGACACCATGCTCACAGAGATCCTTTCCCAAATTTCAAGACTCTGCTGAATTATGAGAGTCCTAAAATTTATGGTGTTTCAAAAGTGCACTAAGAAAGGGCTTTATGCAAGATCAACGAATGCCAACTCAAAAGAACAAAACAATTAGAAAAGAATGGAGAATTAAACTATAGAACCAAGGGAATTAGGACATCCTAACCAACAACTTTGTAAGAGGAAGTCATGCCTTGGATATTGAAGAAATTTGGTTGAGAGGAGAATCCTCAAAAGAGAAAACTCATTATCTAGCTCTCTAAGATCCTTGACTTTTTGATAGTATGACACGTAGGTAGAGGTAATTTTTCTTTTGTTTTCAATCATTCATTAAGAATATAGTCCATTGGCAACCTTTCTTAAGCCTCATCTTGTTTTTGAAAAAAGATGTCTTTCTAAAACAAAAGATGTCTCTAGAGAGAAGTCTTCACAAGAACAAAGATGTACCTTTGATTTGTTGAGGGTTGCAAGAAAGAATTCTTCTGAAAGTAAAAGATGTCTATTATAGCTTTAACATGTAGGAAAGATGTGTTTTTTGTCAAAAAAATATGTCTTCCTTTTCATTCAAAGGCCTTATTTTTCTACCACTATAAAAGAAAAAAGCCTCATTTTTATAATATTCCTTCATATCTACCCCACAAAGACAACTAGGAATCCATCCTTTGTAGAAAATTTTGCCAAAGATGGCCCACAAGAAGATTGGAACCTCCAGGGCCCCACCTAAGAAATGCTCAAGAGGAAGTTCCAATAGTGCACCATCGTCCTACATGCCTTAGTTTCAAAGCATAAGCACCCAACATAGGTTTGAGGAAACTTGAATTACCACTATCATTTTTGAGTGTTCTCTTGCTTTTCCAATTCAAAAATAGTGAGTTCTATTGGACTACTTCAATATTTTGAACTAGACCACTTTCATTTTCATGAATTTTCTTATCTCTAAAGTGCTTATTAGGGAATTCTATTATAATATTATTATCTCTAATGTTGTTTTTGGGGGCATTCACTTCAATTTTTGGGGGAATTGCTGCTGAGGTCTCTCCCCAAATTGTGAATGCAATTATGAGAATCTCTAGTCTTGATGTTTTTATGGTTACCATTGATACTATGCATGATATTTACACAAATGGTATAATTCCCATAGCACATGATGAATTTTGTGATGTTTTTTTTAGGATAAATATGTCTTTTCACAAGGGTCATATTGATAGGAGAAAGATGACTTATGATGCCTCCACCTTGTTACTTATTATTTTGTATAACATCATGGTGAAAGGAGGTAGCTATAGTTATTTTTTGTCACCCCAAGGTTTTGTATGGTATTGTCTTCTTATAGGGTTATCATTGGATTTGGGACACACTCTTTGCCAAGACATTTTAAGCCTCTATGCCAAGGAGAGAATCTTTGGGCACCCCTACCTCATCAATCTATTGATTCAACAAAGGGGTGTACCTATTCCAGAGTTGCCTTAACTTAAAGGCAAGAGGAGTCTTAGTGAGTACATTGAGAAGAGGAGTACTTCCCATGTAATAGAAGTTCGAGCTAGTACCAAACCTCTAAAAAAATCATCTTCACAATTGAGACAATAAAAATCCTCTAGTGCTTGAATCAGTTCATCTCTAAAGAAGACTTTTGGGCCTCTTGCATGAGCCATTAGGAAGCTTGGAAGGAACCTCTCTTAACTGTGTAAGAGTTTTGATGTAGTTGGGATTTCTCCTCCCTTCGATGGGTAGGTATTTAAAGAGGTCACTACTCCTCCTATCTCTGATAGTGAGAAGGATGTTCCTATTCCTCCATGACATTCTTTAATAGTAGGACCTTCACATACATATGACTCTAGGATGAAGTCTGATTTAAAGCTTAAGGCATCCCTAGCTGGTCTCTAGGGGAAGCATCATGCTTCCAAGTAGCAGCTAGGCATCCCTAGCTAGTCTCTAGGGGTAGTCCCTCCTACTTACTCAATTCCACCTCTTGTTGATGCTCTATGCTCTTTTGAGTAATAATCTATGGAAAGCATCTTTGGGACCATGTTTCAATGGATCCTATTTCAGTAGCTACTAGCAACATTAGCTCCACTAGTTTTTTCTTAGTTTTGAGTGAAGCTTCATCCTAGGTAGGCTCCAATGCAATAGGTTGAGTCCTCTGATGAGGACACCTAGAGATCCAAACAACCTAGCATCAACAATGATGATGAGGAGGAGGAGACCTATCGTCCATCTAGAGCAAGACTAGATTTTGAGTCTAAAGATGCTACCGAGGTTAGTAATTGAGACCTTGACAAGTTGTTTATTCATTTCTTTTGATGTTAAAAAAGGATGAGATATTTTTTGTCTCTCACATATGTGATTTTGGGACTTTGTACATATGTGATTGATGTGGTTCAATAGTTGTAGATATTTGTACTCTAATGTAATTCTGGATAGTTTGATATATAATAATTTACCGATGGATATGGAAAGATTGTGTGATTTTCCTATTATCACTGTATGATCTATCTTTGCTATTTCTTGTTTAGTTATAACTCACTTCAAGTAACATTAAACCTCCATGCTTATCCTGATCTCTAGCTGCCATAGAAATTTATATGTCTTAATGCCTTTCTTAGTATCTTTTATGCACTTTATTTGTATGCTTGATTCTTTTTGGTTATGTCTAAAAGGGGAAGAAGTAGCTAATGTGTTATTATGTATTGGGAAAAGACTAATTCATTTTCTTAAGTTTTGAACATTACCAAAAGGAGGGAGATTGTGGACCTTTTGGTATGTCAAAACATTAAGAAAAATGGAAGAGAAAGTTATTTGTGTGTATGTATGATTGTTTGTGCTTATAGGATAAGAACTTGGATTGAGAGAAGAAGGTTTGAGAAAGCTCATGATTTTGAATAAGGAACGAAGAATTCATCATGTAAAGGAAGGTTGAAAATAGATGTCTCTAAGAAAATTAGATGTCTTGGTAAAATTGGAGTGAACATAGGCAAAGATGTTTTCAAGAAATAGCAGATGTCTTTCATCAAGCAAAGACATCTTCCACTAGGAAAAGACATCTTCACAGAATGTAAGCTAGTTTTAGAAAGATGTCTTCCATTAGATAAAGATGTCTTCCCAAAATGCAGATTTTAGAAAGATGTCTTCCCTAAACAAAGATGTCTTTCCAAAATAGAGGAAAAATACAAAAAGACATCTTAGGCATGAAGAAGATATCTTTCATGATCATTAGTGATTGTTAGCTAGCCATTGCATGAGTTCCAAGATGGATTTGAAGATATGACAACTATAAGAAGGCATCATATGCATTAGGAAAAGTGCAAGATTATGTACAATCATTGTCTAATCATTTTTCTATCACTATAATCATTGTTTCTCTTCATTGCATCATAATTTATTCATTGTGAAGTGTGTTGTACCTTAAAGCACAAGGATTGGCAAACTAAGTTGCATTTATCCCTTGTAATTACTCTCCTTTATTGCCTTGTGGGGTTGATGTGCTACTTGCAAAAGGGCATCTTGCTTAAGCTTGTTAGGATCTTGTGGGATTGAGTGATTGGTATTGTAGAACAATACTCCGAAGTGGAGCCCAAGATTATAAAGGGTGTGAAAGCCTGAAAACCACATTCCAAGGGTGGTAGGACCTTATAAGATTAAGTGGTTGGTGTTGTGGCATAACACTGTAGAGAAAGTCTTGAAGATTATGTAAGGTGTGGATACTTCAAACAACATTTGAGAGTAACAACTTCCAAAGGTGTGCTTGAGATCTACCCTCCGAGTATGGACTACCCAACTTAGGGAACTGCATTAAAATTGGTGCATGTGCTTTGTCTCAAAAAGTTTTAATTTTGAGAACTTATTGCGCCCCCTCCCCCCCCGCGCAACTTCTAAGTTCAATGATCCATAGGAAAATGCCTTTTCAATTCTAGGTAGCATAGAATTAGCTTAGAAGAGATACCTTTCCATTTTTGGTAGCAGATTGATGCTCCTAGAAATCAAAAACCTACATCGAAGAAACCTAGAAGCTTACAACCATGAGTTTGCACTCATCTAACCTTGTTTTAGCTTCTAAAACTCATTGACTCCTATCTTCCATGCTAGAGCAACTCCCCCAGCATGGATCAAGGGAGAGCCTCATACAACCTTCAAACATGACTAAAATCAGTTAAAAACTTGGGAAATCATAGTTTGTAGCACTAGAAGCCTAGAAACCTAGTCGATGTATGCTCGAAGCATCCCAAAGCTAAAGAACAGGACACCCCCCACTCTTCCATGTTGGGGCCACCATGCTCAATGTGGAAAAGGGAGGGAAGCTATTCTAACTTACTTTAGCACTCAAAAGCCACTGAAATGACCTCAAAACATAACTAAGGGATGCACAACTACTGGATCTTAGTTCCAAATGCCCATGCAACTCTGTTTAATCCTATTTTTTGCATAGATTTAGCTTATCCATATTGATTCCCCTTCCAACCACACTGCCTAGCATAGAAAAAGGGGGATAAAGCTTCAAAGCCTACCTTTTAACCTTTTTCAACCTCTAAAGTAACCAATTTTAATAGATCTAGCCCTATGCTACCTTGGGATGGCTTTGGAACCTCAATTTCGATCCTCTTAGTGTCATACAACATATTTTCATTGGTCTCCATGCTAGCTCCATGCTAGCTAGCATCGATCCAGCATGGAAGATGTTTTCATACTTCAAAGGAGGGTTCTAAGGGTTGAAAATAATGTCAAAACAAGCCCATTCCCTTCCCTAATGACCTGTGATGACATGCAAGTCATTGGAAGTTGAAAACTAATAAAAAAAGCCTAGAAAATTTTCTAGATGTTCCATCCATGCTAGGGATCATCCCTTCCATGCTACCTAGCATGAAAACAATGGGGGTCCAACATGGAAGCATTAAAACCCTTACTTTTTCAGTCCAAGTAGCCCAAAAATAACTTTGTTGATGCCCAAACTTATCCAAAAACCTTGTAGCCTTAAATCATGGCCTATTAAGGCCTAAAATTTGCAAAATCCAACCCTTTTTTTACCATTGTTTGACCAAGACTCACCATATGTGTCCTACTTTACCTTACTTTGAACTTGTTTTATCATATCATGACTTGTTATAAGCATTGTTGACCTTATTTAGCTTGAATACTACTTTAATTTCAACATTATAGTCGTGTATGGCCTTGTTTAGTCTTTGATTGGTATTGGATGATGGGGTTTGACCTTCCCTAACCATCATTTGGCCCCATGCAGCCATGGCTTGCTAAGGCCTTAAACTAGCATCATAGTCTACTAAGACTCTAAATTGGCATCATGGCCTACTAAGGCCTTAAACTGGCATCATATTCTGCTAAGACTCTAAACTTGCATCATGGCCTACTATGCCCTTAAGTTGGCTAGTTTGTGATCTATTATAACCTTGTCTCACTTGTCTTAACCTTATTTTAGCCCTTACTCTATTGCATCTACCTATATCTACATTTTTGTTTATATCCTTATATGACCATAGTTACATTTTTTTTGGCATTAGAGTAGCATGTTTTTGCATAATTTCATAGCATTAGCAATATTTACTTATCTTTACCTAGTTTCCACTTAATATGCTTATGGTTGATATGTAGGACCAAATTATGAGTACCTAAGAGCATATCACTTTACCTTTTAGCATAAGTGGACTACATGGTGATGTTGAATAGTGTATCGACCTCAATTGCCTAAATCTTAAGCTTGAGGACCTTGTCGACCATGTAGCCTTGATAGAGAAACCACTCAAATATCTTGAAAACCTAGTCAAAACCATTGACACAATCGAAGACTCTTTAGTTGAGGTTCCTATTACAAAATGCAGTGGTAAGGATAAAACACTAAAACTAAGTTCCTTATTAGAACCTCAATAGGCTCAAGACATCACCAAGATCCTACAAGGAAATATTAAGATCTTTGCCTAGTCATATGAAGATATGTGAGGCCTATATCCATGCCTAGTACAACACAACATCATACTAGACCCTAGCATTAAACTAGTTAAGCAAAAAGTGCACAAGATTAAACCTAATTTGGTTGTGGAAATTTATGATGAAATATCAAAACTCTACTAAACTAGTTTAATTAGGGCTATTGACTATGTAGAATGTGTGTCCAACATAGTGGTAGTCCCAAAGAAAAATGGAAGTATCCATATTTGCATCGATTTTCGAGACCTAAATAAGGCAACCATCAAGGATGACTTTCCTTTGCCTAGTATCGATCAACTTACTGATACTATGACTAGACATGCCTTATTATCCTTTATGAATGGGTTCTCAAGATATAACCATATTAGGATCAACCTAGAACATTAACTTAGCACAACCTTCATGACCCCTTAGAGTAACTTTTGTTATATAATGATGCCCTTTGGCCTTAAGAATGCGAGAGCAACTTACCAACGAACCATGATGTACATCTTTAGTGACTTATTATTAGGTTTTCTCAATGATTACATGGATGATATAGTAGTTAAGTTCAAAGTGACCAAAGATCATGCTAATGACTTAGATCTTTTAATTAAATGATGCCTTAAGTATGATTTCGAACTCAACTCAAAGAAGTGTGTCTTCGATGTCAAGATTGACAAGATGCTTGGCTTTGTAGTATTTGAAGCAAGGATACATGTCAATCTTGATAAGGTTAAGGTCATATCCAAATTAGCAACAGCTACCAACCTTAAGAAGCTTCAGGGATTACAAGGAATATTACAATTTATTCGTAGCTTTATTGTTAGGCTTACAGATAAGTTACAACACTTGCTTAAGAAAGGGGTTCACTATGAGTGGATAGCACAATGTTAGGAGGCCTTTGAAAACCTTAAAAAAGAGTTGGCACAATTGCTGATTGTCTATCCTTCACAAGAGGATAAACCATTTTACATATACCTTGCTATCTTTGACATGTCCATTACCTCTCTACTTGTCAAAAATGTGGTGATGGAGAAGAGATGCTAGTATACTACCTTAGCCATGCATTAGTTGCCCACAAGACCTGATGCATTGAAGCGAAGAAGTATTATCTAGCACTAGTCTTCTCATTGAAGAAGTGGATAATTTACCTCTTCAAAAGATAAGTCAACATCATTTGCAAAGATAACATACTTAGAACCATAATGACCAACATCTATGAAAGTAATGGTCGAGCCTAATGGAAAGCCATAACCATGGATTTTGACCTTGATTACATCTCTCAATCCTCAACAAAAGGTCAAGCTATGGCTATACAACTTACTATTTTTCCCATTGATGATTAAGCAACCATAGATCCTAAGTCCCCTGATGAACATACCAACATCATTAGTCCAGTTCCCAAGGGCTATGAGGTAGTCATGTACTTTGATAGAGATTTAATTGTCCATGGGGCTAATTCCATTGCCATCGTAACATTCCCATCTAGTGAAATCCAATCCTTCACCTACCTTTTTGAGTTTCCATGTACCAGCCACATAGTAGAGCATGAAGGTTTTATTAAAGAGATGATGGTAGCTTATGACCTAGGAATCAAATGATTAATGATCAAGAAAAATTCCCAACCTATGGTTAACTAGGTAACTGAGGTTTACACATGCAAAGCTAAACATTTATAGCCTTAATGTAACTTAGGGAAGAAATTGCTACAACTATTTACAGATGTTTATATCCAACACATACCTTGAAATGAGAATGTCATAGATCATGCAATTGCAACGTTAGCCCTCAGTGTGATGTTAGATGTATTTAGTAAGTTGTCCACCCTAACTATGGATTATGCTATTTCCATCACATAGAGCACTACATATACCTTTTTTCTTGTAGTTCATATTGCTCCTACTAGGGAGTGGTATGACAATATCAAATCTTACCTTATGCATGATGAATCCCTACAAGACCTAACTACTACTCAAAAGGAAACTGTACATAAATGATCAAAACACTATGTCATAGTAGATGATAACACATTATGTCAGTTGTCCTACAATGGTATATTATTAAAGTGG
The DNA here is from genome assembly GCA_015680685.1 of Gnetum montanum. Taxonomy (NCBI): domain Eukaryota; kingdom Viridiplantae; phylum Streptophyta; class Gnetopsida; order Gnetales; family Gnetaceae; genus Gnetum; species Gnetum montanum. Next base: position 257,956 of record MNCI01032178.1, on the reverse strand, counting down.
TTAGGTAAAATTGAAGCCAGAGTAGTCATAGAGCAGGTTCACAAGGGTGTTTGTAGGGGATATATAAGACCTAGAGCTATGGTCATTAAGATTAGATGGTTAGGCTATTACTAGTCTTATATGGAAAGTAATTTCTTGTAGAAGGTTATGTGACATCCCATCCCTTGATGTCATGGAAAATGTCAAATATACGATATATTAGACATTATGCATACAAAGAAAATATATCAAATGTGTAATATAAATGATATTCAACATTATGTATAAAGAAAATAATAGGAAAAATGCAAAACAAGAAAGAAAGAAATACTTTATTGATATGGAAAAGTGTATTGAAATCATGCTCTAAGAGTGTTCCTTGGGGATTTTTTACTTTGGCATTTATCCCTTAGAAGTAATCTAGCACTGTCACCATAGTTAGGCCTATAACCTAACTAGAAGGGATGGCCAGTCCACTTCTTGTCCCACTTCACCTAGCCTCCCATGACTTGCTTCTACTAGCTTCACCATTCCATGCTGCTAGGACCTATAACCCTAGGTATAAATGCCTTAGGTCAAATCCCCAAAGCTTACCTTAAGAGACACATCCATTTATTACAACATGCCCTTTTAGGTCATAATCACAACTACACTTTCAAGTCTTGTTAAGATAACAATAACACTTGTTATGAAGAGACATCATCTTCATTAGTCAGCAACATCATTTTGGAATGGGGATGTGATAATCTATGCTCCTTAGGTTTCATTTTTCCTCAAAAAAATCCACATTCTCTATCTTTTTCTAGCTCTAATGCTTTCTTTCATGATCTTGTGCTTCAATAATTCGATTTCTCCTTTGAACTTGAAGTTGTTTCTTGCTTATTCTATAAACAAAATATATGTGAGAAAGATTATCTAGAAAATTAAATATTACTTTCTTGATACTTACTTCACTTTCTAAAATAATGACAAAAGATGAATTAAAGATTTATCAACCACTAATCACCAATCCCAACCAGTATCATACAAAGTGCAACTTGGATCTGGTTACCCAAGTGAAGGTAGGGCAAATTTTTTATCCCCAAATTTTATCATAGATATTTTACTTATCTAATTAAAATATAAATTAAGCAATAAAATAATAAGATTGATCAAATAAAATTAAGAGTGAGATACTTCTTGATCTTGATCAACCTTATGAACTTATGGAAGTAATTGTAATTCTACCATAAGTGGTATGTGATCAGATGGTCTTGCTTGGGATGGCAAGGCTTGATCTTGATTCTTCTCAACTTCTTCTTTAAAAATCAACTTTAGTAACTTGGTAACTTGAAAGAATCAGGCATCATACCAAATATAATCCAAAGTCTTAATGCAGAATGTTGTTGATCCATCCTCATTAATCATTGCAAAGTAATTTTTAAACTATGGTTCTTGATGAGTGCTATCCATCAACATCATCTGTTCTTGAATTCTAAAATATGATTTATCTACTAAAGATTCAAAGTAAGCAGAATATGCATTGGCTAATGGAATT